>CAJPDP010558730.1:0-10043 GCA_905336975.1 Bombina variegata variegata
CTAAATGGATTGATACTTCCCTCAAGATATCAGAACCACAGCCGTCCCACAGTCTCGCCTGAAATCTGAGCAGATAGATAGGGCGTGCCAGGTGGAGGCGCAGGTTCACTCTGTCAATCGATTTAATCACTGTATATTAGTCTTCATTGGTTTTCATCTGTAGAGATGAACTCCTATTTCAGAGTAGAAGGATTGTGCTATGATACCAAATAAAGACACCATTGTATATTTATTTTGTCCAACGCGTTTCAACGGGCCCAGCCGTCTTTATCAAGAGCTTTAAAAATTTGTAAAGCACTTTTAAAAGCTCTTGATAAAGACAGTGTTGGGAAAAATAAATATACAATTCTTTAACCTGAAAACCTGTGAAATCCTTTTTTGCACAAAGAAAGAGCCGGATATCGAAAATATATGCTGCGAGTATATACACGCCTTATATGGTGTCTTTATTTGGTATCATAGCACAATCCTTCTACTCTGAAATAGGAGTACATCTCTACAGATGAAAACCGATGAAGACTAATATACAGCAATTAAATCGATTGACAGAGTGAACCTGCGCCTCCACCTGGCACACCCTATCTATCTGCACAGATTTCAGGAGAGACTGTGGGACGGCTGTGGTTCTGATATCTTGAGGGAAGTATCAATCCATTTAGCACACTGCTTTGTGTGATTATAGATGGGGAGGGGAGATGGGAGACTTTTTCCTTTCTTCTCTCTCTCTCTTCTTTCTTTTTCTTTATTCCCCCCCCTCTATTTGTATTTTGTATCTCTATCCGTCCTTTGTAATATTTGTCTTTTGTTGCACTGTGTAAGCAGGGTTGAATATATATTCTTCAACTACTCTTCTAATTTAGGTAAATATATCATATCATTCTAACATAGATTTGAGAATTTGGGAATATATTTTCACTGTATATCTTATAAAATGACCTTTTATCGATATTTAAAAAAAAATAAAAATAATATTTTTATTGAAGACATACAATAAGAAATGCATCTCATGGGATATAAAAGCGAAAACATTTCAACAAAAGTCAATGTCCCGGCTAAGAGATTACTTTGTGAAAACAGATTTAACGGTCTTCTAATTTACATCTTTTTCTTATGAGAGTCTCTCATTAACTAGCCACAGCCAGTCTTAACTGATTGAGTACACCTTATAACAACAAACATCCAGAAAAATAAATAGCAATTAATCCAGTAGGATCTAATACACAAGGCAGACAATAAGCAATTCTTAGCCCACGTTATGTCCTAAATGTGGAGATCAATAAATGTGTTATAAAATGTTTTTAAAACAATTTTTAATGATGATTCTGCCCCCGGCCTTTTTAAAGAGTGTCATGAATGTGAGGGACAACTGGTTCCTGTTCGAGGTGAGAGGGAATTCTGACCAATGTATTGTTATCCCTGAGTTAGTATCAGAATTATACAATTCCTTTCCTGTATTGCGACCATTCCATTAACGTGTTCATGAATTTCCAATGTCCCTGTCTGTATGTGATGGTATTTTTCCAGTTGTATCAGATTGTCAACCTGATTAATCCAATCCTCCACCCCGGGTATATCACTTGTCTTCGATCTCTGAGGAATCAGGAGCTTTGCACTGTTCAACAGAACAAACATCAATGCTCTAAGTGTTCTACTTTCAATCTTGGGGAGATTTAAGTAGAGGAGTGTTTTAGGGTCATTAGGAATTGTTTTCCCTACTAGTTTAGTGGTGTGTGTTAAAACTTCTACCCAGTATGTATCCAGTTTAGAGCAATCCCACCAAATATGAACTAGGGTGCCCTCTCCCCCACATCCCCTCCAGCATTTCCCGCTAGTCGTCTTGTATATTTGTTGCAGTCTGCTTGGTATAAGGTACCACCTTGATAGGTATTTGTAGCTAGACTCCTGAATTCTAGTGGAAATTTATGTTTTTTTTTGTAGCTTCAAACGCATTCCACCATTCCTGCAGGGGAATATCAGAGTTTAGCTCCTTTTCCCAAGCCCTCGTGTACGTAGGTAATGCAAGTTTATCTGGCTGTAGGAGTATTTTATATAAGATTGATATTGCGTGTCTAGTGTTTGTTTCCTTTTGTTTCCTTCACACATAGCAGTTCGAATGTCATCAGTGATCCTACCAGAAGATCCTTATGTTTGTGCGTGTCTAAAAAATGTGTCAGTTGGGCATGAGAGTACCAATTCATGCACCCATCACCTAGCAACTCCTGCAGTTCAGCTAATGTTCAAAGTCTGTTCCCATCCAACAGAGAGTAAAAAAGTCCTATCCCTGAAAGTCATGTCCTGTGTCCGATGTGCATTTTTAAGATTCCAAGGTAGTGTTGGGTTTTCCCACAGAGGTGTCAATGGGGAGTGGATGGAGGAAACTCTGGTCGTGGTGCTAAGTGATTTATCCCAAAGGGAGAAAAATTCTGTTAACAAAGGGTATGTGGTTACTGCACTATGTCTATACTTCTTGTGTAGCAAGGCAACGCTCCAACATTATCTACCCCCATGATGTTGCAATCCAATCAGACCCACACTTTGTGTGGGTTGTTTTGGCACCAGTCTAATAGCCGCTAAAGTGTAATAGCTAGTTTGTAGGTGTTGAGATTAGGTACTCCAAGCCGTCCCCTATCTCTAGGGAGGTAGAGTGTGTGTTTAGCGACTCTTGGCTTAATTTCCTTCCATATATAATGCTCCAATTGCATTTGAAGGCCATCTAGGAAGCCTTTTGGGAGGGGTACAGGTGTGGTCTGCAAAACATATAAGATTCGAGGGAGGACGTTCATTTTTATAACATTAATCCGGCCTAGCCAGGATATTGTTTTGTTTTTCCACCTGGAGAGGTCTGCCACAATGTCACTCTCCAGGCTCTTGTAATTGCTCTGAATTATTACCTGGGGATCTGGAGACAGATTCCCAGGTATTTCATTTTAATTTGTTGTTGTTTTAGCGGGCAATTATGTAGTAGTCTGGGCAGTTCTTCGGGTTTATAAGTAATGTTTAGGATTTCTGATTTGTTAAATGAAAGTTAGACACTCTCCCAAAGTCTGCAATTATGCTAAGTGCCTTCGGTAGTGCTGTATCAATATTGGTAAGTGTAAGTAAAACGTCATCGGCATATAATGCCAGTTTATGTTCTGTGTTACCCACTGTAATTCCTGTGATATACATACTCCCTCATTTTTTGTGTGCCAACATTTCCATTACTAGGGCGAATAAAACCGGGGACAGGGGACATCCTTCACGAGTCCCGTTTTGTATTATGAATTTGTCGGATAAAAGATTGTTAACTTTGACCTGTGCTGTAGGTTGGCTATATAGTGCGAAGATTCTATTTATAAAGTTATCACTAAACTTCATATGTCTTAGTGTCCCTTTTAAGAACCGCCAGTGGACCCTGTCAAATGCTTTTTCCGTGTCTGTAGATACTAGGACCACTGGCAGCTCCTGTCTCTGGGAATGAGTAATGAGCTGCAAGACCTTCAAGGTGTTATCCTTTGCCTCTCTGCCCGGTACAAAGCCCACCTGGTCTGGATGTATTATACTAGGTAGATATTTGTTGATTCTAGTGGTCAAGCCCTTTGCATAGATCGGAGTGAGATAGGCCGAAAATGTTCAGGCCTATCTGGTGACTTACCTGGCTTAGGCAGTACTGAAATATGTGCTGTCAGCATGTGTTCTGAAAAACCACATTTCGTGGTTAGTGAATTAATGAATTGAGTCGGGCTAAGACATGATGTAGGAATGTTTTATAATATTTTATTCCAAGCCCATCGGGCCCGGGGTTTTCCCATTTGGCATGCTAAGGATGGCCTTCCTAACCTTGTCAATAGTGATTTGGGAGTCTAAGAATTTGGAGTCCTCTGTCGAGAGTGTGGGGGTTCGGATATCAGATAAGAACCTGTCAATGTCTATTTGTTCGCTTTTATTGTCCAGTTTTTCATAATATGTCCTCATAGTATTCGCTATAGCTGCACTATCTCTGAGAGTATTACCAGTCTCATCTAGAATGTTGTATATATGTGAGTTTAACTGTCTACGCTTGATAGCTCATGCCAAAGAGGTACCTGCCTTATCGTTAGTGTCAAAATATTTCTGTTGTAGCATGGTGGATTTTTGTTGATATTTTTGTAGAAGATAGTTGTGTATGTCAATTCTAACCTAAAGTAGCGATTTTGTGATTGTAGTTGATGTTGGATTTTTTTTATGTTCCCCCTCCCAGTATCTGATCTGTGCCAATGTGGAGTTGAGAAATTGTCTATTGGATTTATTATTCCTGGCTTTATGTTTCATAAACTCCCCCCTGATAACGCCCAAGCTGTTGCAGTGGATGTGTCCACTGCTGTATTTTCCTTAAAGTAATGCTCCAATGTAGAGTCTACTTCTATCTTAATCAGTGGGTGGTCGAGGATCTGTTCATCAAGCTTCCACAGAAACGGGAGAACAGGAGTGTCGGTCCACTCAAGATTACACTGCACCGGTGTGTGATCTGACCATGTGAGTGGGAGTATCCTAGAGTCCCGTACCCTTGATAGCCCTGCTTGGTCAGTCATGAGGTAGTCAATCCTCGTGTATATCTGGTGGGGGTGTGAGAAGAAGGTATAGTCCCTAGCTCTTTGGTTGTTATCTCACTATATGTCGGGGCCCGTGCTTTTCCCATTTGGCATGCTAAGGATCGCCTTCCTAACCTCGTCAATAGTGATTTGGGAGTCTAAGAATTTGAAGTCCTCTGTCGAGAGTGTGGGGGTTCGGATGTCAGATAAGAACCTGTCAATGTCTATTTGTTTGCTTTTGTTGTCCAGATTGTAGTTTTTCATAATATGTCCTCATAGTCTTCGCTATAGCTGCACTATCTCTGAGTATTACCAGTCTCATCTAGAATGTTGTATATATGTGAGTTTAACTGCCTACGCTTGATAGCTCATGCCAAAGAGGTACCTGCCTTATCGTTAGTGTCAAAATATTTCTGTTGTAGCATGGCGGATTTTTGTTGATATTTTTGTAGAAGATAGTTGGTTAGGTCATTTCTAACCTGATGTAGGGATTTTGTGATTGTAGTTGATGTTGGATTTTTTTTTATGTTCCCCCTCCCAGTATCTGATCTGTGCCAATGTGGAGTTGAGAAATTGTCTATTGGATTTATTATTCCTGGCTTTATGTTTTATAAACTCCCCCCCCTGATAGCGCCCAAGCTGTTGCAGTGGATGTGTCCACTGATGTATTTTTCTTAAAGTAATGCTCCAATGTAGAGTCTACTTCTATCTTAATCAGTGGGTGGTCAAGGATCTGTTCATCAAGCTTCCACAGGGAGAACAGGAGTGTCGGGCCACTCAAGATTATACTGCACCGGTGCGTGATCTGACCATGCGAGTGAGAGTATCCTAGAGTCCTGTACCCTCGATAGCCCTGCTTGGTCAGTCATGAGGTAGTCAATCCTCGTGTATATCTGGTGGGGGTGCGAGAAGAAAGTATAGTCCCTAGCTCTTGGGTTGTTATCTCACCATATGTCGTGTAGTCTTAATAATCTAAACTTGGTGTATGCTGCCTTAATAACTCTTGCTGGGGTGCTGGACTTACTACTAGATGTGTCAATGGTTGGATCTAAAGGTAAATTCAGATCCTCCCCAAATAATACTGTGCCTTTAGCTAGCTCCAACAACTTATAGCTTATCTGTTTGAGTAGGATGTGTTGCTCTTGGTTCGGGAGGTATACGCTAATAAGTGTGAGCATTTGGGCAAATAGAAGGTCAATAACTATTATATACCGCCTGCCTCGGTCTTTCTCTACGTGTTGAGGTTGAAATTCCATTTTGTTGCTAAGAAAAATACCCACCCCTCCTGCCTTTGAATCTCCTGACGCTAAAAAAGATGTCCTGTATCTGCTACTGATAAATTTGGGCTCCCTACCCTTTTTAAAATGCATTTCTTGCACTAATATGATGTCGTCTGAATCCTTGTGGAGTTGATTGAAGGCTATTGATCTCTTTGCAGGGCTGTTTAACCCCTTTGCATTAATAGTAATCAGGGAGATTAACCTGTTTTGCATGGTGACAGCCCTCCCTATTTCAGTGGTTAAGTGGAACGGTCGTTATCCCTGTGCTAGCTAGTTATGGAGTAGGCCAAGGGGGGCGTTCTATATGTATTTAGTGATTTCAGACTGCTAAGTGCTTATAATAGGGGCCGATGGAGCCAAAGTATGTTCTTTAGTGTGTATTGTCTGGATATCTAAAGCAAAAATACACCCAATGAGTGTGATAAGTTCAAGTAAGAAGCAATGTACCTGTTTACAAATAAATTCCATTTGAGGTCCCTAAAACAAAGGCCAGGGAACCAGACAAGTAATACAATAATTTACTATAATTGTTACTTCAACAATAAGGGAGCTATCCCAAACCAACTTGCCCATTGGAAGATAAACAATTTAAATATAAACAATATTAAATATGTACATTACACAACCTGTGCTTCAGATTATTATGAAAAGTCCTGCTCACAGGGAGAGTACATGCCTGTTCTCAGTTATTGTCCCTATCTTGGAGCAAAGAACCGTCTGCTCCGTGCAGTGGAGTTAAGTCTTCGCCTGTCAGTGCTGCTGATGTTGAAAGTTCCTTGTCTAGTGGTGTAGCTGTGGTTGCTCTCGGAGGTGATCTGGTTCCCTTTGGTGGTAATGTCAATTGCAAGGCTTTGTAGAAATGTGGAAGGTCTTCTGCGGACTTGTAGACCACTGTGGTATCCCCTCTTGTTGCAATTATGCTTACCAGGAATCCCCATCGGTATGTTATGATCTCTCAGTGCGGTGGTTATATGATGGAGGTCTCTCCTTTTTTGCAGAGTGGCAGGCCTCAAGTCAGCAAAAATCTGAGTCCTCTCTCCAGCATGCGTGAGGTTTTCTTTCTGTCTGGAGCACTTTAGGATCTCCTCCCTGTCTTTAAAGTTTTGTAGTTTGAATACCACGTCTCTCGGGGGTGCCTTGGGGGGTCCCTGTGTGCTCTTTCAATTGCTATCTCCGGAGCATTATTGTCTCCTTTTACTGATCTGAAGAGGGCCTGCAGATAGCCCTTCAATGCTGCCGGGAGTATGGTCTCAGAGACTCCCCGTATACGGAGGTTGTTCCGTCTCCCTCTATTGTCCAAATCTTCCACTTTCTCTAGAAGATGGTGAATTGTTTCATCCTGATCATAGACCAACCGTAAAAGATGTTGAACATCATTATATGTAGTATTGTGGCTCTCTTCCAAGGTTGATACTCTCTTCGTCACTTTAATAATATCTTTTTCATATCTCCATACCTCCCTTTAACCTCAGTCATCATCTCTCTTATATCCTCTTTTGTGCAGAGAAGCTTAAGATCTTCTTTAGTAAGATTTGTAGAATCTGATGTGGCACTGGTCTGGGTTAGTGGCAGGGACTGTGATTGTATGCAATCTGTATGTTCTTTATTAGAAGAGGTTAAAGGGGCCTCCACCTGTCTTAGGTATTGCTGCATTGTTTTTGTGCTATGTGTTCCTTCTGGCTTATTTGATCTGTGCCCTGGCATTGTGCTTTGTAGCAACAGACCATGTCTCTCCCAGCAGGCCCTATGTGCACGTTATTCGGCTTCTGTGTGTGTAGCCTGATAGGACCTCAACAAGGGAATTTTGTGCAGACCGGTTGGTTATATAATCCAACCCCACTGCTGCCTTTGGCTTGTTTCTGCCTGCTCCCTAACGTTGCCCAGCTGCTATAGAGAGGTTAGTGTCTGCGCTTCCTCGGGCTGGCTATCCTGTGTGGCTGTATCTGCACTTGGGTTGTGGCGTGCTGCAACAGTACTTGGGTGTCGGAATCGGAGCACTTTCAAATCACTGTCCTGCTGGTTGTCTGTATCAGTGCTTCTTTACCCAGCCTTTTCTGTATGAGCCGTCTGCATGGAGGGTAAGGCCTTGTGCGCGCACTGCTGTTGGCGCCCTTCTGTATATTCTGTTTAGGTTGTCTCCGTGCACTCTATGTTGGCCTGTAGATTTGCGCCCACATGCTGTCTACCAAGTGCTTTATTCGCACCTGGAGTAGTGCTGTGTGTCTTGTGGTGTCGGAGTCAGCTTTCATTAGGCCTCAGCTGTGACACGAGGGACATTCTTGGCTTCTACATGCCCCCCCTGCAGCAGCGGTAGTGGTCTTGTTGTTCCCTGAGGTTAGTTCAGGATGTTGGGGTGTTTTATCTCTCCCCGCGGCAGGTCTCTAAGCTTCTGTAGTGGCCGTAATGATCTGGTCAAGTGGTATGGGCCTAGGAGCTATTTCAATGTGCAAACAGTCAGAAGAACAGAGGTTACTAATGAGGTGCGCTTGTGTATGACGGCGATAAAATCTCTTGCAAATCCTGGAAACTCGGGCCGCACTCCCAAAAAGATGAAGTAGTGTAAAGTCCTGCAGATAACAGAGAAACAAGAGAGGCGCCACCATAGAACAATAACATATGGAAATAATCAGGAACACAGGAATGACCCCTTCCCCCAAAGATGAATCTACTCACAAATGGAGTGGCACAAGATGAAGTGCCAGATACAGCTAGTCGGGACTGTTGTGAGTCGCCCGACAGACACGTTGGAGCATCACTCCGTCACTGCTTTCGTCACAGGGGCTTGTCCAGTATAGATGCCGAATCCTCCAAATCAGCACAATGGTGTCTTACTGGATATGCCGATCCTACTGACAAATTAGAAGCTTCTAGGAGCTGGGAAATCAGGATGAGAAGACACTCCTCCCTCCCCCTTCCTTAGAAGCTCCTAATATAGCACTGTTGATGCGATTAGCCTGGGACACCCACTGAAAGAGGCTGATAGCAGAACCTCCACTCTCCCCTAAATATAGACCTCAGATTAAATATGAGAACAATGTTTCGGAAACAAGCAAATCATTCAGATGAGTATATTATGGCTTCTCCCATACAAATATTCAAACAATTCACCTTAGGGTAATACAGTTGTCAATGTGTGGCCATCTCTCTAAGCGGCCAAGCTCCGCCCCTTATCGATATATTTTAAGGGCAATTTTACCTTCTTAAGTTTAAGAAGGTATTTTCGAATTATACAATTGGGATTTGTGAGATTGATTATATGTGTGTCCAAAATAAAAATGGTCAATTTGTTGAAAATCCAGCAAAATATATGAAGAATTTATAGTAAGCCTATGCTATTGTTTTTTTAATTGTGTTTTTCTAGTCAAAGGCCAAAATACATGTAAATATCACCTCCAGAAAAATGAATATATATTGATGTATTCCGTCCTGCAAGACGTTGAAATAGGCTATTTGTGTTTTCTCTTCTTTTTGGCAAAAGGTCTGTTTGTATACTTTACTGGAGACAAAGAATAAAAATATTTATATATAAAAATTTTTTTACTTCTAGCACAATTAGCGCTCTAGCGGTACGTAGCACTCCACTTGTAATATGGCCCTTGTGTTTTAGTGTTTGTATCTCTGGATGGTGCCCTGGTCTGTCGTGCAGCTTTATCTTGTATATTGTTTGCTCTGCACACGTCTGTAGCACAAAACTAGTTTGTCTTAAAGAATCACAGCTGCTAGTTTATTAGATATTAAATGGTGCACAATGTTCCATGTGGGACCACAAGATACAATGGATTTGTAATATTTGCCTCCTAGATCAGGTTTATATTTGTAACCAGCAAATTAATCTTCAACAAGAAATGTGACATCAGTGTTTTGTGATCAGGTGTCATGATATTCTGCTGAGGACAATTATGGACAAAGTATGGTGCAAATTAAGGCTGTGTGCGGTGTTAAAGTAACTTTATAACAGGGTTTAAAGCCTCTATATTCCACACAGAGATTGTTTGTACTCTTCATCTGTCCCTAATTATCCTAAGCAGATGAGATTAGAGAGACAGAGGATACAACATAGCAGCTCCCATTACTTTATAGAAACTCATGGGAATTGGAAAGCGAACAATTTTCAGAATTACATTACAGAAAAAGGGGACAAAATAAATCATGAGAGTATATTGCAAAGTAATTTTAATACACATAATTAAACATTTTATATTACAATTTCAAA
>CAJPDP010558810.1:0-10401 GCA_905336975.1 Bombina variegata variegata
GGGTTTTATAAAGCCCTTAAGTTTTGGGAATCATTGCCTCCCCCTAAGGGTCAGGAAAAGAAATTACCAGGAGTAATGGATCATGAACTCTCACCAACATGAAATAAATTAATTTATTAGGTAAGCATAAATTATGTTTTTCTTTTAGAAGGGTCGGGCAAGTGCTCATCCTTAAGCCCCATGGGATTCTCCTAACCCTGTAATACTCTGACAGGGTAGTTGCGTGTAAGTCCCACTTCATCAGCTTGATTTTTAATGCTTCATACTCTTTTCCAGTGGTAACTGTTGGGGCGGTTCTAAGGAAGTCTCTTGAGCCCTTAGTAAGTGCCGTAATACGGGCTGCATCAACATCACTGTAAGCAAACATCTTGCTGCCGTCTGTCATAGTAGTTCTGTCTTTTTCCAATTGCATTTTCTTGCAAGTCAGAGTGCACGTCCCAGCAGTAAAATGATACCGAAAAACCAAAAAGTGGGGACAGCACTACTCATCAGTGCTCGAGTGACCGGGATGTTCTGCAGCACCCTCTCCAAAAGTCAATATGTACAGAACAAACAACTTGAATTCCCTTCTGACAGGTACCTACTATTCACCATGGATGTTAAAAGCTTATATACCTCTATTAAGCATGAGACTGGTATAGCTATTATAAAAAAAAACTCTCATGGTGAGTGGCAGGTACACTGAGGCACAATGTCACTTTATAGAACAGCTCCTTAGTCTCATCCTCTATTGGAATTAAATTCTCTTTCAAGATGAGTGCTTTGTACAAATTAGGGGTACGACCATGGGTTCCAATGTTGCCCCATCATATGCCAACCTCTATATGAGTGAATTTGAGGAGAGAATTGTTTATGAGCACAATCTGTTTAGAAAACATGGTGTGGTGACACTACATTGACGATGTGTTTGGCGTGTAGTGGGGTGACGTTGGAATCCTGGAGAGTTTCGTCATTGAACTTCATTCTATGGTCAGAGGTCTACAGTTCACTATCACTTATAGCGAAGAGTCCGTTACTTTTCTAGATACAAGAGTATCTAAAAGTGGCAACATATTAAAATTCGACTTATACACGAAAGATAAAGATAAAAATACACTTTTACAATACAATAGTTTCCATCCTAAAAAATTGATTGATTCCTTGCCAAAGAGCCAATTGCTCAGAGTTCAAAGAATTGTAAGCGATAAGTCAGATAGGGATACTAGGCTAAAAGAGCTGACAAATTTTTTGGATAGGGAATATCCTTTGAATCTCATAAAAAAATAAGAGAGATTAAAAATCCTATTCCCAAAGAGGATAAAATGAATAAAAATAATAGGATGGAAATGGCGGAGCGAGCGGTCGACCAAAATGGCCGCAACACACTAAGGCTCTTAAAACGGACCGGGTATTTTAAGCATATTCAGCCTATTTTATAAATAGAGGTCATAATTGGATGCAGCATAGTGACCGGATCGCATCGCTACCACTTAAGGCGGTTATTAGTGTATGCGAGCGGAGACCAACTATAAGTCATGTTATTGAGGCCTAAGGTTAGTGGCGCAGCAAAAGGGTGACTAGTAATACATGATCAGCCGTGCACCTTGCCTCATCCACTACTAGGAGAAAACTTTGGTTTATCAGCAGCCGAAGAAGTGAATCGCCTCCTAAAGTAATCGCTGTGCACATCGGAGATCCTGATAACACTCCGGAGGGTCGGGGCTCCGCTCCGGGGTGTATGTGACGCATCTCACAAATTAACCGACATCATCTGTAAGCTTTACAGAGAAACGGCTACAACTATCGCTGTTTATGTATAAAACCCCAAATGACATTATGAGTTGCCTTGATACTCGATACAATTTCACAGGAGTATAAATATATATTTTGTTCAGGGGCATAAGCATGTAAGGGCTAGAAGGTATTATCCTGTAACCGGTATAGAGCAATGTAAAAGAACACTATCGCATGCTCTGTGACGACATTTCACACTAACTTGTAGCATGTGGGACGATTAAACATACATGAAAATTTATGCACAACTTTCCACCTTAGACTTTACCCTTATACCTTAAGTTGAAAAGATTTGCTTTTTGGAGGACTATGAAGCAGTAATGTACAGCGGTTTGCCTAACAGCTTTTATGATTGACGACCTGCATCAATACCAGGGATCAGTTAATTATTTTATTCTGTGTGCTTGAACTCCATTACTGTTGCTCACACTGTGATGCGTATGAATAATACCCTTGAGCTGGCTTCATAACTGGTAAAGCATACTGAACTACACTTCAGTGTAGTGTAGGATTATGGCGGATTAATATATAGCAATCCAGCAAAAATGTACTTCAAAACTTCTTTTGATATAAGATCAGCAGCCCTAGATAGTGCCTTGTTTTCAAGTTTCATGCTTTGCGCCTGTTCTCACTGATTGTCAGTTCTTTTATATGGATCTCTAAGGGAATCAGCTCCTATTTGAACATACTCTCTATTATATCTATAACTGGAGGAGTAAAGTCTACAATACCTGGCCCCTCAGATATCTATACAGAGCATATAATATCAGTTAAGACACTATACTCAGCCCTACTCCCCCTCCTTTTCCCACTGAACTTCGTGTCAGTGGGTCATATCCTCTTCCCCTTTTCCGTGATCGCTCTGTGAGAGCAAATCTCCTGGGGAGTGAGGTTCATCAGATTAAGGTATATCTGTCACCAGCTATTATATAGACACACGGAATCATCAAAATGTCACAGAGAAGGATGGCAAAACCAGACAAGGTACAAAAAACGCCACAAAAATCTCATGAGGTGGTCAATGCCTTTTTTAAACAAGCAGAAAAGAATAAACATAAATCTGGATCTGCATCCCAATGTCGCTGAAGACAAAGAAGACGGCTCTGATAACTCCAGGAGCACGTCCCCTGGGGCCAATGATATAGATGATGAGCCACCAATTACCTATAGGGCCATGAAAGCCTTAATTGATCAGGTCAAGTCATGTATAAAGAGCGAATGCGCAGAATTGAAAAAAGGACATTACAGACTTTGGCCGTAGAGTCGACTCATTAGAAGAACACGAATATGTATTCTCCCAAAAAATGGCAGACTTGTCCTCTAAGGTCACATATCAACAACAACACTTTGTAGATCTGGAGGATAAGCTAGATGACCTCGAAAATCGCACTAGACGCAATAACTTGTGATTTCGAGGGATACCCGAGTCTGTACAGAATAATGAAATACAAGAATTTCTACTAGGTCTTTTTTCAGAGATGGCTGGCTCAGGAGACATGGAGTTATCTAACATCACTCTGGATAGAGCACACAGGGCCTTGCGCCCAAAACCAGATGCAGACTCTCCACCCAGAGATATTATTGTTCGATTTCAGAACTACCACCATAGAGAAGACATATACAATCTAGCCAGGAAACAACAAATTGTGACGTATCAAGGAAGCCGTATTCAGATTTTTCAAGATTTGTCTGCAAGAACTTTGCAAAAAAGGAGAGACACTTCGATCCTAACTTCCCACTTACGCCAGCTAAAGATCCCATATAGATGGGGATTCCCCACCTCAGTAATTTCCACAAAGAACGGAAACCGTTGTGAGTGTAGGTCTCTCAATGACATTGATAAGTTTTGCAATATGATGGAAATTCCTATTCCAAGTAAGGATTCTTTGCAACCATCACAAAACCTTCCAGCGGACCGGTCGGTTTCAAAACCGCAGAGGAAAAATTGGCCGGAGAGGGCGACTAACCAACTCAAACAGAAACAGACTGGCCCAGTGGATGATTCATCACAGCCAGGATGATTATGCTGACTCTTCTTTTTCTTCAAACAGGTACTCTCATAAAGGTCTGCTTTTGCCAGATACAGAACAGAGAAAGGAACAGACAAAAGTTATTATGGGGCTATATTGGCGAACACAAGATTACTGCAGAGCCTGAAAGGAAATTCGGCAAGTATACTGACTGTTGGTGATTCGCTGAAAATGACGGAGTTTAGATTAAATCATATTTACTTATTTAATGTTGATGTTCATACACTTAATGTGTGATATAGTTTCAGTTAGCTTATAAGTTCTAATGTGTTGTTTTCTTACTGAATATTGCACCCTCATTTGATATATTACTGTCTAGATATCTGGGCCTCTGATACACACAGCCCAATTTGTATTGGACCCAAGCAACATGTTCATTTAAATGTGTATTGGTGGTGGGCGGTGTGGGTAGGGGGCACAGGGTTTAGTGAGTTTCCTGACCAACAGTAAAGTAGAGAGTGTTTGCTGTTGAGCGGATACTCTGTATTACTTATATGTAGCTCTTCATTTTTATAGTAGTAAGCATAGTGCCCTAAGTTTCAAATACCATCTGTATATGGGGTATATATGTTTTATGTGGGATTGGCCAAATTACAGTAATTGTGGCAGATGGAAGTGGACTATGCTCTAATACTTGTTAAAAATTGTCTAAATTGTAAGAAACTGTTTGTGATAATAATTGCTGATCAGGCAAGGAACTTTGCCATCCGTATACTATCGAAACCACAAATCATGGCGTCTTCGAGTTACT
The DNA here is from genome assembly GCA_905336975.1 of Bombina variegata variegata. NCBI lineage: Eukaryota > Metazoa > Chordata > Amphibia > Anura > Bombinatoridae > Bombina > Bombina variegata. Next base: position 4,555 of record CAJPDP010558810.1, read on the forward strand.
CGGCCCAATCATGCTAAGCGAACATGATACTCTAGCCTGGCTATATTTAAGATTGGGATGGAGTGAGGCGAAGGCACATGACCACACCAGATCTAATGTTCCTAATGATAAATATTAATAGATAAGATTGTTTTGATAAGCTGGCATGGAAAATGTCTAGAAAATGTTAGTTTTATTTTACATGACCCCTCTACGGTTTGAATAGGCATTTTTTTCTTTTTTCTTTTTTTTGTTAGCAAAATAGCCCTGCAATAAAAGGGATAATATACTCTAGTTAATATAAGGCTTACCGAATTTCTTTATGACTTGGTTGAATGTTATATTACTGATATATGTCAATACCCGGTTTGTTAACTGCCTCAATTGTTGAAAGTTTATTAGATTGTTATTATTTGCATTATAGTACTGTTCCCCACTACCCTTTTTTTGGTAGTCCAGATTGTCACGACGAAATACATATTGTCTAACAAGGTATAATCTAATTCTTTTCTTCTTCCCTACTTTTCCCTCTAAATAACAATTTCCACCTTGACAGGCCTGTGCCTTTTGGCATCTACGTAATCTTTACAGAGACATACTCGCTTTTTGACTCCTGTTGGCTGATATTAGACTAGGAGATGAGTACCCTAACACTAGCTAGTCAGAATGTGAAAGGGTTTCTTTCAGCTGAAAAGCACTCAATAGCGTACTATGACTTCCACAAAAAGAACATTGATATCGTAATGATACAAGAGACCCATTTTAAGAAGCGAAACGAACCCCAACTAGCCACAAGATATTTTGATAAACATTTCTTTAGTTCAGGTTTAAATAGGAAAAATGGTGTTTGCATATCGATTAAACGTAATGCCCCCTTTGAACTCCTTCAGAGGTACTCGGACAAGGAGGGCAGACTTTTGATCTTAGTTGGGCTGTATTATGGTACCCTGATCACTAGCTAATATTTATGCCCCAAATAGGCCTACACCTTTTTTTTTTTATAAGTCAACCATTAATGCAATATTAGATATTTCCAAAGGCCCAATCATCTTGGGGGGTGATCTTAACTTCACCATGCAACCTGCACTTGATAACTCAACGGGAAAATCATATCTTAGCAATAAAATGCTGTAAGCTAATTGTGCTGCTCTATATTACATATCCTTATTTGACACCTGGAGATTAGCACACCCCACACAGAAAGACTATACCTTCTTTTCCCACCCTCAACATTCCTACTCCCGACTAGATTATATCATGTGTAGTCAGACGCTCTTAACTAACCTAGTATAGTCAAAAATAACACACACTCCATGGTCTGACCACAGTATGGTAATATCTGTTTTTCATTGGCCCACAAGACCTAAAAATACGCTAAATTGGAGATTAGATGAGTCCATTCTGGTGAACCCTGAAACGCTAGAAGAGCTGACTAAAGCATCAAATGAGTTTTTTTTAATTAATAAACCAGAGGACACATCTGCTGCGAATAACTGGGAAGCATATAAGTGCTATATTAGGGGATATTTGATAAAACACACGGCTAAACTACGAAAAATGAGATTGGCCCAATTCTTATCTTTGACCGAAAGTTAAAACACCGCAGACAGGATACATAAAGCTGGTCCGACCTCTGACCAAAAGCTCCTAGAACTTACCCTTGCAAGAGAATGTCTTAATAAATTTTTGACCCAGAAAGCACATTTAAGGGCTCTTACCACTAAGGCCAAATTTTTGGCAGAAAGCAATAAAGCGGGGCGGCTTTTGGCTAGAATGCTTAAAAAGCAAAAATATAATTCCTTTATCAAATCTATTATACACCCTTCGGGTAGGTTAGTTAGCAAACATGAAGACATTGCGGATACCTTTGTGTCCTGTTACTCCAAACTTTATAATCTCAACCCCAACATATCTCAGGAGAAACTCAGTAACATAGAACAATATTTTAATGCTTTAAAAACTCCGGAGATCACAGAGGAGGACAGACACAGTCTGGACTCCCCTATAACGTCACAATAAATCCTAAACACTATTAAGGCACTCCCAAATGGTAAATCACCCCGGGCCAGATGGTCTAACAGCCAAATTTTACCACTTACTCCAATCCCAACTAAGCTCACCACTACATATACTATTCACCTCAATAGACAAAGGTGAGGCTCTTCCTAGCTCCCTATTAGAAGCTACTATCACAGTAATACCGAAGGCTGACAAACCGGGCACCCTGGCGGGTAACTATAGACCTATATCGCTACTAAATATCGACATGAAGATATATGCTAAAATATTGTCAAATCGTTTAAACTTCATACTACCTAAGATCATACATCCAGATCAGGTAGGATTCGTTAGGGGCAGAGAAGCAAAAGGTAATACGATTAGAGTTTTACATTCTCTGCAGGCCTCATATAACAATAAGACGCCTTTAACGCTTCTATCGATCAACACTGAGAAGGCTTTTGAAGGGGTCAGCTGGCATTTCATGTGGGGGGCCCTGTCAAAGTTTGGCTTTTCTGACGCTTTTGTGGCCAGAATCCAGGCATTATACTCAGGCCCACAAGCTAGAGTTTGCGTAAATGGGACTATTTCACCATTTCTGCCATCACCATTGAGATTCTAGCTATTAAAATTAGAGAAAATAAGGACATATTAGGCATACAATATAATCATATTAACCAAAAATGTTTGCTGTTCGCGGATGATGTGATCCTTACCCTCCAGTCACCTTCCACTACTCCTCCCGCTTTAATACAAACTCTAGAAGCCTATGGACAGGTATCTAACTTCTCCATTAATATGGAGAAGTCAGGGTTACTGCTACTAAATACACCTCAACAAGATATTGATTTTATAAAGCATCATACAGAATTTCGGATCACGGACAAGCTTAAATACCTTGGCTTAACGATCCCACATAATTACCAAGACTTATTTCAAGCTAACTATAATAGTCTTCAGAGTTCAGTGAAAACCCTCCTTGAGGGATGGCATAGGCAGGGACATCTGTCCTGGATGGGAAGGATAAATACAGTAAAAATGATGTTGGTTCCAAAATACCTGTTCCTTTTTCAGACATTGCCGATGGCCCTGCCTAACTCATATCTAAGAGCTCAGCAAAGAATGATCAATTCATTCATCTGGTCTTACAAGAAACCTAGGGTGTCTCAGCACACCCTATGTTTGCATAAAGAAGATGGAGGACTGAATGTTACAAATCTTATGAATTACTATAGAGCTGTCCATTTGGCTAGAGTGATCTCCTGGTCCCATGCCTGCACGACTGCCTTGTGGGTACAAGTTGAAAGTTTGCTTTTAAATGTTAATTGTATGAGAGACATTGCATGGCTACCCAAAAATCACAGACCGCCCTTGGCATACCAAAACAGTTATATCAAGGCCACTCTGGATGTATGGGACCATGTGATTGCACATAACACAGGAATTTCTACTCCAGTTTCACTTCTAACCCCCTTATTAGGCAATCAGATTTTCTTTCAAAATACCCCTTTTAACCATACGGCTGACATTGAACATTTATGCAACTTACCTATTTACCTACTGTTTGAGTCAGGCGAGATCAAAGATAGAACAGTGTTAAGTGATGAGTTGGGACCACCCTTTCAGAAATGGTTTTCGTACTTACAGATAAGGCATGCACTCCACAATAGTACATATAGAAGCAATGTATCTAGACCACTAACAGCCTTTGAGCGGATATGTGTAAACCCTGAGATCAAAAGAGCGCATCTTTCATTAACATACAAATTGCTTAGAGGGTCTTTTCCGGACCACCGGCCTACTTTTATAGGGAGATGGAGCATGGAATTGCCAGAGATTTTTGCTGAGGATGACTGGAGGCTTTGCTTCAAAATGACACACTCAGCTTCTACCTCTTTGATCATATCGGAAATGAATTAGAAAAAATACTTGCCCGGTGGTATCTGACACCACAGCGCCTCAGACACATTTACTCTACCGCTTCTTCTGCTTGTTGGAGGTGCTGTGGGGGGACAGGCACTATACCACACAGATGGTGGGATTGTCCTCTTCTGTCTGACTTTTGGACACAAGTGGAACATAGCATTAACAAGATTGTAGGCTTGCGCATAACCCTTAGTCCTAAACTTATCCTACTTAATATTATTCCGCCAATACATTGCGCATACCGCACAAAATTACTCAAACTGATGCTTGCATGTGCAAAAAGATTAATACCAAGACTTTGGAAAACTCAGATGATTCCTACCCACGCACAGTGGATATCTGAAGTTGAGCATATTCTAAACCTTGAAAGGCAACACTATTATTATGTGGGAAAACATGAGTTTATCACAGATATGCTTTTTATCTGGGAGCAGGGTCTTTCCAGTTTGGACTAGATTGTGGTTGGTTTAAATATCAACTATTTGTTTGACACTAATATTGAGTTTGATAGCCTCTCAGGAATGGCCTTTTACTTAATATTAGGAGTTTAATATAATGCTTTTAACATTATAGGTTAGGTTGAGTCTAACATCGAGGTCTGTCGATCCACTTTATATACTTTCTCTTCTTTTCCTTCTTTTTCTTTCTTTACTTTATGGTATAGCTATTAGACAATATATCGGGGAACTAGTCACTAGATAAACTTATTAAAATGATTGGAATAGTTTGAAGTACTCATGTTATTGTAACTTTTCATTGTATTCATTGTTTTTGATGGCAGTCTGGAATAATTGGATGTAATATTTTGAAAACAAAAACCCAATAAAAATTATTGATTAAAAAAAATTAAATAGGATGGTTTTTGTATCTCAGTATAGCCCCCTCAGTGACAAGATTACAAAGATAATACATAAAAATTTGCACATACTTAGGGATTGTAATCAACAGGTAGCTTTGTTCAAAGAACCACCACTCATGGCCTATAGGCAGGTTAGAAGTATCAGAGATCACTTGGTTAGAACCGATATAGGCCCTGGCAAGGGAAATAAACAAACTTACATTGGTAGCAAACGTAAGGGTTGCTACCCCTCTTTAGGCTGCATGAGTTGCAGCTCTATAATTAAAGGAGCTCACTTTTTCCATCCCCATAGTGGTAAAAGGTATGATATAAATGGTTTTTACACTTGTGAAACCACACGTTATATATCTAATCAAGTGTCCTTGTTCTTTAATATACTTGGGTGAGACAACACAAAAGGTTAGGGAGCACATGAGTCAACACCCATCCAATATAAGTAGAAAGAACATGGAGGCTCCTCTGTCCAAGCATTTCCTAGAACATGGCCATGGCATTAGCCAACTGAGGTAACAAATTATAGAACAAATAAATATCCCTAGGAATGGGATGGACAGAGAGAGATTATTAAAACAAAAAGAGATGTGGTGGATCCACAAACTTGAATCTCTGATTCCAAAGGGCCTTAATCGGGACTTTGATTTAACCAGTTTTTTCTAAATTGAAGCTTTTAGCACACGTATTTTGTGGGTGCTTTTAATCGCCCCAAACTATGAATTTACCTATGTGTTTATCCCCTTAAATGTGTTGCTTCTATGGCCATTAATCGTGTTGTTTGAATGATGCTTTAATCAACAGAGTTACATATTGAATTGTTCTAGGTTGTTACTTAATAGAATATTTATTAAGTATCTATTTTTCTGCTGTACTGTCACTAGTAATATCATTGTTTTTAATATTGTTACGAATGCACTTAATACAAAAGTATCACCACTAGATGGTGCTAGAGATAAGCACAGGAGTCCCTGGCGCGAAAATTTGTGTTTAAAAGCAGAGTATCCGTGTATATGTAACATATAGCATGACTATGGGGTCGACTTTTGGAGGGGTGCTGCAGTACACCCCGGTCACTCGAGCACTGATCAGTA
>CAJPDP010559135.1:0-21705 GCA_905336975.1 Bombina variegata variegata
TACCAGAGTTATTTCTATGGTGCGGCCAGAAAAAAGCCGGCGTTAGCTACGCGGGTCCTTACCGACAAAACTCCAAATCTAGCCGTTAGTATCTCCTATTTTCTTTAAAAAAAAATGGGCAACCCTATTCCAATCATAAAAGTATGTTTTAAATATTAATAACTTTTGTGTTGATAAAATAAAAAAAAACATATCTTACAAATACAAATTATTTTGTCATGATTTATGTAAAGAGTTTTATTGAAAATGTCAGAAATCTTGGTCATGACCATGTTTGATGTCTCATCCCTTTTCAGTCGACATTATTCTGTAATAGATTATTTTTTTCTGCCTCACTTATCATGACTTGCTCCTACTACATATCTTTTTTTTTTTTTAAGATTGTTTTTATTGAAGTTATCCAGTTACATAATATAATCAACACGGTAAGATCAGCAAAATAAGCAACACATTGTGGTATATTTTGTTACATAGTATTGTGACTCTGCTACAACAAACATGCAAAGTTATTCATGTCTGATAGTCAAGCTTCGGGTAACCTAGGTTGGTTATGGCTGATATAGCATGGAGTTCGTTTAAGCTTGGCTGGAGTGAACCACAAGGTGAAAGAAAACCGTTAAAGCAATAAAATAGAACAATTAACAGTAAACAATAAACAATAAACAATCAACAATAAACAGGTATTTCATATGTAATATAACTTATTACCCTCTTTTCCCTGGGGCCTTATTCTAAGAGCTCACAGCGAGAGAGGGAGTCCGGGCGCTATTAATAGAGATGGTGTCCCAATAGAATTTAATGTCAAGATATTGGGAGAGCCTATTGGTGCGGTAGTAGCCATATTGTTCTAAGGGTAGGATTTCATCCATTTTTTGGATCCAATGCGCTACAGTAGGGATGTAGGGGGATTTCCAATGTGTGGCAACGGCTAGCCTAGCGCAGTTTAGTCCCATCTGTAATAGTGCAACACGCAGCTTACATTTATCAGCGGGGGTTTTGTTGAGTAACGCTATTTCTGGCGTTAAAACAAATTCTTCTCCCAACAGTTCCCTGTGATACTGCTCTAGTTCCTTCCAGAAGGGGGCTATATTGGGGCATTCCCACCACATATGTATCATGGTGCTTTTTTTATTACAACCCCTCCAGCACAACGGTGAGGAGGCGGGGTAAATTTTGTGTAATCTAGCTGGGGTTAGGTACCAACGTAATAGTATTTTAAAATTTAATTCCAGTATACGAGATGAGGTTGAAGATTTTCGGGTGTTCCTATATATTTTTTTCCATTCCTGTGTCTCCAGGGTGTGTTGGAGTTCTTTGCTCCATTGCGTAACATGTGTGCAGCTTGGCGTGGATAATGCAGATTCCAAAATGTTCTTGGACCTAGTCAGTGTACCTTTCTGTAGGGCAGGTGAGATGCAGAGGTGTTCAAATGGGGTAAGTGACCTGGTGAGGTCTGATTTGAGGGGGGTGCTGTGCAGGAAGTGGTGGACTTGGGAATATTTGAGCCATGACCCGAATGTACCATTTAAAGTGTGTTGCAAACTAGCCCGTGGTTTCAACTTCCCCTGGTCTAAAAGAGAGAGGAAAGGAACCGACTCGGGTGATTCTAGAATTATTCCTATTTTACCCCTAGGTTCATACCCCCCTAAAAACTCCATGTTTGAGGAGATTGGCATTAGTGAGGAAATCTTTGTCGAAATTCCGGTTGTGTTTGTTATAATATGATCCCAGGTATTAAACACATGATGGTATAGGGAAGACTTATAGCAAGCTAGGGGCCTAGACACCCTGGAGGTCCACAGAGGGAACCCGGGGATAGTGTTTTCAGAATCTGTGAGTCCAATAAGACCCAAGATTTCGCCTCGGCTTTGGTATGCCAGTCATAAATTCTTTGGAGAACAATTGCTTTATAATAATTCTCTATTTTCAGAACTCCCAGCCCTCCCTCCCTGGTAGAGCTATACATAGAGGATGCATTGATTCGCGGGCGCCCCCGCCCCCAAATGAAAGAGTTTACGCATCTTTGGAGTTGTTGCAAGTATATCTTAGGTAGAGCTATTGGGACCGTTTGTAATATGTACAGGATTCTGGGTAAAATTGTCATTTTGACTGCTTGGATTCTACCCCATCATGACAGGGGTCTGTCCTGCCATGACAGGAGAGTCTGTTGTGTGTTGTGGAGAAGGGGCTTGTAGTTGACATTGAATAACTGAGAGATACGAGGAGATAGTTGAACTCCTATATATTGTAGCTGAGACGTTTTTATTTTATATGGGCATACTGTTTTGAGAGATAGGATCACTTTCTGAGGGAGTGAGACACCCAGGACCTCTGATTTTTGGTGGTTGATAAGAAAGTGGGACAGAGAACCGAAAGTTGCGAACTCTTGTACCAGTGCTGGTATAGAAGATTGAGGGGCGGATACTGTGACTAGGACATCGTCCGCAAACATAGCAAGTTTATATTCGTTTGGCCCTATTGAGATACCTTTAATATTCGGGTTATTCCGTATATGCACGGCTAGGGCCTCCATAGTCAATATCAATAGGGCTGGGGAAAGGGGGCATCCCTGCCTAGTGCCATTTGCGATGGAAAATCCATCGGATAGCACACCATTAACTATTACTTTGGCTGACGGTTTATTATATAGATGGAATATTCTTTTTATCATCAGTTCGCCAAATTGGAATTGGTGGAGGGTTTGCTTAAGAAAGGGCCAGTTTAGTCAGTCAAAAGTTTTCTCCGCGTCTGTCGACACCAGAGTAGAGGGGATATTGTGCGTGGAGGCATATTCTGTCAAGTGTATTACCCTAATGGTGTTGTCTCTGGTTTCTCTCAGAGGGACAAAACCAGCTTGGTCCACATGTATAATGGTGGGCAGTACAGCATTAATTCGTCTAGCTAAGACTTTGGCATATATTTTATATCACTGTTGAGCAGTGAGATCGGGTGGTAACACTAGGGTCCATCGGAGGTTTCCCAGTCTTGGGGATAACTGAAATATGCACTTCAAGCATTTGTGGGGAAAGCTGTCCGTCACCTTCTAGATCATTAAAAAGTGATGCCAATTGAGGGGTCAGGATTTGTTTAAATTTTTTATAGTAGATGTTTGTTAATCCATCAGGCCCTGGACTTTTGTGTGGGGGGATTTCTTTGATTGCTAATAAAATTTCTTGAGTTGTGATCGGTGAGTTTAAGGAGTTAGTTGCTTCTTTGGACAGTGTGGGAAGTTGGGCCTCAGCTAAATACTGGTCTATAAGGGGTATACTTGTGGAGAATCCAGTTGGGGGTATGTTGTAAAGTTTGCTATAGTATTCACTAAATGTGTTTGCTATACCCTTACAATCTGAGGTGTCTGTACCGCTTCATGTTTTAATTGATTGTACGTATTTGGCAAGATTTTTCTTTTTGAGAGATCTAGCCAAAAGTGTCCCTGCCTTATTCCCCTCTACAAAGTAGAGCTTTTTAAGGTAAAAAGCCTTTTTTTGGACTTCTAAGCATAGATGGTTATTCATTTCCAGCCTAGCACGTTTGAGTGTTTTGGTACACGCGGTGTTAGATGGGTTTTGCATATGTGCGGATTCTGCATTTTGTAGGGTGTTAAGTAACCGAGTGTATTCAGTTTTATAAACCTTTGATAAGATAGCTTTTTGTTTGATAAATTCACCCCTAACTACCGCTTTGTGCGCTTCCCAAATCATGGCTGGGGATGAGTGTAGGGCAGTATTGTGTTTAAAATAATCCTGCAGGGATAGTTGAATCTTTTTAACTAGGAGCGGCTGTAAAAGAAGGGATTTATCCAACCTCCAGGTGAAATTTGCAGATGGTTTTTCTGGCCACTCCAGGGTCAGGGAGACCATGGCATGATCCGACCATGGAGTTGGTTCAATATTCGAATCCAGGGCTAAAGTGAGCCCAGGTTGGTCAATACAAATGTGGTCAAGTCTAGAATAAGTATGTCTGGGGTTGGAGAAAAAAGTATACGTTCTTTGTGATGGGTGCTGTAAGCGCCATATATCTACTAGTGTGGCAGACCTCAAGTGTTGTGCAATATTTTTAAGTGAGCTTTGGGGTGAGAACTTTTTGCCTGCGAGCAGTCTAGTGAGGGGTTTAGTGCTATATTAAAATCTCCCGCTAAAACTGGTATTCCTTTTGAGATTCCCAGTAATTCCCCAATAAAGCGTTTAAAGAAACGGGCCTGGCCCGAGTTTGGCGCGTAAACATTAGCCAATGTAACTACCCTATTATACAGAAGCCCCACTAGTATCAAAAAATGACCTTCATTGTCAGAGTGTTGTTGGAATATTTTAAAAGGGATAGATTTATGCAGTAGTATGCCTACTCCATTCTTTTTTTTTTTGAAGGGTGAGAGTTGAAAAAACCCACCGGGTATTGTTTAGAGGTAAATTTGGGTTCTGCCTTTTTTAAGAAGTGCGTCTCTTGGACGAAAACTATTTTAGTTTTATGTTTGGTAAACCAGTTAGTTGCCACTGATCGTTTTGTAGGGGATTTTAGCCCTTTTAAGTTTTGAGTGGTTAGTTTAAGTGTTCGTTGAGTCATCTGGGATTCTGGGGGGCGTTAGGGCTGCTTGTGAAGGTATTGTGCAGTAGGAAGTGTTATGTCTAGGAGGGAGTGTGTCCCTATCTTCCTGGACCTTAAATTGAACCCCAAATAGTGTGTGGTAGGGATAACATAGCTCGTTTGATGGCTCTTAAATTGTGGGAGAGACGGTGGAATACTAAAAACCTGTAGGAAACACTTCCTTAAAAGAAAACAGGTTAACAATAACTGTAAGAACAAGTTAAACAAGATAAACAAATATTGTATATGCATTACAATACTAACAGCTAACAAAATTAGCTGCTTGACCAAATGGTCAGAAAAGGAGTGGGGTATCTAGAGAGAGTCAGGGGAATGGTTCCTCGCTAGTTGGCAGAGCCCATTGGAAAGGGTTATAATGCTGTTTTGGGGGTGCCAACAGAGTTCTGACGGCACCTCCGGTAGTGTTATCAATCCTAACTTTGAGCTTGAGTCAGCCAAATGTCCTATACATACAGGCATCCCAGGGTAGGGCATAACTAGAATATTGTCATACCCCAGCGAAGTTTCACCATCTGTTCAGACAGTACCTTTAGGGATATTTTTCTTTTGTCCATGTTGAGTTCTTCAAGCCTTAGATTCCTCATGTAGGATCCTTTGCTGTGGAGGTTTGATTCAAGGTCGTCTTGGCTCTTTTTCGGTTTCCTTTAATCCATTCTGGGCATAGAGATCTAGCCTGAGTGGAAGGTGATTGATCTCTGGATGTAGGAGGGGAGTCGAGAGGTGGCAGTTGTGGTTGTGGTATCTCTAGCTGCTTGCAAAAAGAGTCCAGGTCATCTGGTGTTTTGTAGACTATTATTTGTGTGCCCCTCAGTACCTTAATACTGAAGGGGAATCCCCATCTGTAAGGGATCTTGAGATTCTGGAGATGATTGGTCAAGAATATTACTTCTCTTCTTTTGTACAGAGTAATAATGTTCAGGTCTGCATAAATTTGAATGTTGTTTCCTTCAAATGTGATGGCCTTTGCTTTCCTTGAGGCTTCCATTATTTTTTCCTTGTCCGTGAAGGATTGGAATTTTAGGACAATGTCTCGTAATGGTTTATTGTCGGGTGACTTGGGTTTAAGGGCCCTGTGGGCTCTTTCTAAGGGTAGCAGTGAGGTTTCTTTTCTTTGTAGAAGGAAACAGAACAGCCGTTGTAGGTAAGGAGCAATTTGATTAGGAGCTATGGATTCAGGAACCCCTTTGATTCTTGTGTTATTGCGCCTCCCACGATTGTCCAAATCTTCGAGATATAATTGCATCTGGTGCATTATTTGATCTTGTATCTCTATGGTGCGGTTATGAGAGTCTAATTCTGTGTGCATGTGCTCAATATTCTCCTCCATATACATAACCCTGTCTCCTAGGTCTGAAATGTCTTTTTTAACATCTGCAAGGCCATCTTTTATAAGCTTCCCCACTTGTGTGAGTAATAGGGCAAAATATTCCTTGGTGGGAAGATATATTAGATCTGCTTTGGTAAGAGGTTCTCTGTCCTGTGGGGTGAGCGGGGATAGGTTTGTATCAGTATCTACCATTGTTTGACTGTGTGAGTCTACACTATTTTCTGTCGATGTTTCCAGAATTTTAAAAAAATTGTTCAATTTGCCTGTAGTGCTAGGTATCCCCTTATTCATTTTGTCCTGCCTTTGGGATCTCCTAGAGGCCATTGAGGAAATACTGTGATGTCATGGTATATGGCAATGTATGTGGAAGGTAGAACTCTACTGTATTTGTCAGCTTTCTAAGTTTAGGCCTATGAATAATATCTCTTCGGATAATGGGAGATGCACTACCCTCCCCGTCTACTGTGGTTAGCTCTTGCAAGGTGCTTGTCAACCCTTTAGTACTGTGCACGTCTCAGGCCTATCAGGTTTTATGGCGCCAAAGAATTTGCTTATACACCTCTATGAACGTTGTTGTGGTATAGACTGCAGACAGGCCTCTCGTATTTACACACTGACGTTATTGCTATATGTCAGGTCTATGTATGCCTGTCTAGTTCTTATGCAAGTTTGTTTGAAAATTTGCCTCTGCCGTATTCAACTCAGGATCAGTCTGTTCTGACCTAGAATATTGCTCCGCCACTTCTGCGTTCTTGTGACTATAAACTGCGCTAGATCTTTCCTGTCTCTAAGTGCTAGGTTGGCGGGTGCGTGGTTAGCTTTTGGGCCTCCTATTCATAATATATATCCCGCCTATGTCGAATTCTGGTAGCTTATGTCATGGGTTAATGCTTGATGGCAGGAACAAGGGTCCGGTATTGCAAGGCTCACTGATTTTGCTTTTATTGTGCTTATTACCTTGCTCCTCCTGCTCCGTCTGTGTCTACATGGAGTTAACACAAGTCAGCACCGCATCTGTTTATTTTCAGGTTAGAGATGTGAGGCTTGCATCGGGTGATTGCAGACTATTTAGTATATCGGAGTTGTTGGTTTTGGCTTGTTTTAGTAACTGCTAGGTGCCAGGATTCATTACAGGTTTCTGCCTGTACTCGGAGCTCTCAGATTAAGCGACCATGTTGGTCGTTGGCTGGCTCCGCCCCTCTCCTACTACATATCTTATGGTGGCTGTGATGGCTCTGAATCAAAAGCTAAGATGCTTCAACAATCTCTTGCTTCTTGTCTGCCATAAATTTGCTCTTTTTTTTATTAAACCAAAAAGGTTCTTCAACCTTAAGAAGTCCTAAAATTTTGCCATTGATCTTCCATATAGTCCTCTATTACGTAGTATTGAATTTCCACCTTTTCCTCTTATGAAGCCAAAGCTTTGAATGTGAGGGAGCCTATTACATCATATGTATTTAAAGGAACCTTTAACACTAGCCATCAATGAACTTAAGATACTTTTGCTATAATATAACTGATCATACTGAGCAATACAGCATAGAACATTTTGCATTAAAATATTGTCTACCTTAATATTTTTTAATCTAAAGGCAATCTTTCCCAACCCAATGGCGACCGCTTCCAAACAGTGACAAGGGGGCTGGGTATATTCTTGGTTATTACGTCATCCCTCCTTGAGCATGCACGTAATTGTACATAACATTTTTCCTCACTGGCACTATATTGTCCACTCACTTTGCTATCAATTGAAAGGGCTTTGTAAAAAAAAAAAAATTGAAATGGATGTTTTTGTAGTTTATTTGTTTGGGAAATTGGCTATATGTAGACAGGAATGCATTGAACGTAATTTAGTTACCTCTAAAATATAATTATTTATTATATATATTATATATATATATTTATTTATTATATTTAAAATATATTATTTATAGCGCTGATCCCTTTCTGAATGGTACACTAGATGTGCTGTGTATGCCAGTCGCTCATGCCTCTAAGCTGCACTATGTGTGCTTTAGAAGTAATGTGAACGAGCTTTGAGGGAAAAAACAGCCTCCTATGCACAGGCTCTTCCCGCGACACAGACGAGCACATCACGTGACTGCATATCTCCTTGTAACGTACGTTACATCATGATTGCTCCCTATCTAACACATATGCTGCAGTTTAGAAAAAAAATTAAAAAGAGTAAAATACTACAATAACAGGTCAGCTGCACATAATATTGTGAGTATGGAGGTTGTTGCTGCACACAATTTATATTTACTTTACTTGACAAGGTGTTTAGGATCCCTTTAAGGGAAGTGTAAAACTGTAACAGTTGTTCTATCCACTCCTTTTTCAGCCTCTGTAATACATTCTTGACATTCAGCCATTCCTTAGTGAAGAAATGTATACTTTTGATTATTCAGGTCAATATTTAAAAGAGTATTATACAATGTTTACTTATCATAGCAGCATATAAAATAAAATTGAGAAGTGCCCCTCTGGAAAAACCTCGGAACATTCTGGCCCACTAATCTGACATGTAAAAACATCAGAATTAACTTGTTTTAATCTTCTATGAATTATAATGTATTAGCAGTCCATCTGTTATTTATTTTATTTGCCATAATTTGCGAATATTTGTTTTACTTACATTCAACGTGGTAAATATGCAAAGTTCGATGAAAAAGGGGTTTGGTGAGGTTTCTGCAGACAGTTTTTACACAATAAGGAATAAAAAATATATGTAGAAACTGGTGCAATAATTGCAATCTAGGGTTTTGGAATATGGTTGGTAAGGTGTCTCAGTGCAAAATATCTGACAGGTTTTTGCAGTGTAAAATCAATGTAAAGGTCATTAGAAAGCCATGCAAAAGTATTCTAATATATTTAAATGGTCTTTAATTTGGAAAAACCCCACAAAAATCCTCCTAATCCATATCATAGAGATTTTATAACAGGTATGAATAGAATATCTTGTTACTATTCTTAATGTAATAGAAAAGCACACCAGGGGCGCCACCCTGTACGTCTCTGGTATTTCAATGGGGCTTGCTTTTTTAGTAGTGTGGCTCTCGTTGTCCACATTTAACATTGCACAAACATTTCACCAAGGATGATTTCAAAACGCCACCTTTTAGGTGGCGGACAGGTTAAAGAGCAGCGGTCTTATGACCGCTGCTTCTTAACTTTCATTTCAAGTGAGCCTGAAACTATGGGCCTCCAAAGCAGCAACTGCTGCTTGATAAATTGAGCCCTAATACTGTACTTGGCCATGTGGTGGCCCTGTTTTCTATTACAATGTTGATTTTGGAGAGATAAGCTATTCTCCAGTTACAGGGTGCAGCCTGGGTATCATCATTGCTAGAATTGCCATAGAAGCTTTGGAAGTTTATTACTCTTCTGTGAACATCATTGTGTTTAAAATATTGAAACTCTTGACTTCATAGTTGGGAAATAACTTTTCTCAGTTTTTTGAGTGCACCCCTCACATATGTTTTTATATTACTATTCTTATGTTTTGTTGCTATATGCCAATAACTCAACTCTGTATTTTTTAAATACCAGCATTTGACAAAAGATGCTAAATGGGCTATATATTGGGGAATCATATGATTCCCCCAATTCATAGGGTGGGATTGAAATGGAAATGGGTTCTCAGAGCATGTGATGCAATTACCTAAAATTATTCTCCATAGTTTAATATTATTGGTGAATTTTAGGATATTATCATAACTTATAAGTGGTCTTCTGGTGCCCAATGTATTGATGCAGAGGATAATGTTATTGCTTATAAGATAAGATATTAGCCTTAAATTAAAAGAACACCACAGTTGTTTTTCATATAGACATCAAAAATTAGTTACTACATTACAAAAAAGTTCATGCAAATAAACATTTTAAAACAAGTTATTTTGTTTGTGCAATGTGCAATGTGCAATGTTTTGCAATTCAGGGACACAACCATTGAAAAATTCTTAAGTGTTGATGAACTTATCTCCTTTGCTGTGGCCAGTAAGGCACACATGTAAATGAGCTTGTGCACTCACGGATCAAGCAATTACTGAGCAGTAGGTGGGATGGACACAGGGTTATGAATTCCATGGAATGCACTTTAGTCTCTTTGGAAGGAAGTGAAAAAACTCCAAAACTATGTGAAACACTGTTAAATTTGTGTTCAATTAAAAAAATGTACACAGGATCTATTTACTTACCATAAAAAAGCACATTCTCACCCAAGGTAAGACATAATTATAATAAACATGAATATCCCTTACGCAACTACTATACTTTACTAAAACCTGCAAAATTGTGAAGAGGGATGAAGAATGAATCGTTAATACTTCTAGGGAATGCTGCATAAACATTTACAGTGCCTATAAAATGGTCACAAACCCATTATGTAATGAACAAGTAGTTTTTTTTTTTTTTTTTCAAAATGAAGCCCCTCTTGATTTTGAGATGTCCTGGAAACCACATAGTTGCAACGTATGGTTCCTAGGACATTGGGCATTCTTTCCCATACATACAATGCCCATCCTCATTAACAACAATGTCCTTTTTAGATCAGCAAAGGGTAAAGCACTTCTATGGGTCAGCATCTGTTGCCGCTTCCACCTAAATGAAAACACAAGAGTAGTAAGCATTATCCAAGAATTTAACAAGACTTTAATTTATCTAATATGGATTGGATTAACTCTGATACATTTTCTCAGTTCAAAGTATAGGCGGAGTTAACACAGAAGTTTTCACAGTGGTTTTGAATGGACTGAAATGGCTAAGAAAAAAAACAACATGCCAAACAACTTGCATAGCTCTTTTGATTGACTGGAATAGACCATAGTATTAGCACAGCAAAGCTAGTATATTCTTTTTTACAGCTCAATATATACAGTAATCACAACAATGAGAAAATTGTTGAAAGCTTTAAAAATACACAGTAATCCTTAATACAGAATATTTATCATTAGACAGCACAAAGAACAGAAAAGCTAAGAATGCTGAACACATTTGAAATATTGTTTTAATTAAAGTGTTCAACATTAAAATGTTTGTACATTCCTAGTTTTATGCTTATAGGTTATGTCATTTAAATTAACTATTGTTTCATACTAAGCAAATAAATTATTTATCATTGCCATTCCAGCTGCCTTAATATTCATATTTATGAGATTTATTGGTATATTAATGAGACTATCATACTATTCCATTCTGTTCTTTTCAATAAATAGAACCAACACAATATCTGTATGTTTCATTTCAACCACCGTAAATATAACAAGAAGGAAAAGTACTAATTTCTGTGTTGGTGTTTGCTAGTTATCTAACTATGAAATACACCTATACTACACATATACATGATTTATTAATAGTGAATCCTTAGAAAGAATTTTCTTTTAAAGGAATATGAAACCCAAATTTTTTTCTTTCATGATCCAGATAGAGCATGTGATTTTAGACAACTTTCTAACTTACTTCTATGAACACATTTTCTTAGTTCTCTTGGTATCTTGGTTGAAAAGCAGGAATGTAAGCTTAGGAGCGGGCCCATTTCTGGTGTACTATATGGGAGCAGTTTGGCAAGAATATTATCCATTTGCAAGAGTTCAGTGCTCTAGATGCCTATCTAGGTATCTCTTCAACACAGAATATCATGGGAAATAAGCAAATTTGACAATAGAAGTAAATCAGAAACTTTTTTTTAAATGGTCTGCTCTGCCTGATTCACAAAAGAAAATGTTTGGGTTTTTCATATCCCTTTTACACATACAGTATATTATGGTGTCTTTATGTTTCTGTATTTTTTAAATTTGTACTGCCCAGCAGTCTAGGGAGGAGAAACGTTTTTGGATTAATATCAGTTTCACTTTTAAAATATACTCGTATAACTACGTGTGATATTTTTGCAATTACCATATTACTTTAATAACTGATTTCTTGGGATGTTCGATCCTCTTTGTTGTTTGACAAGTTAATAAAAAGGTGTAGCAAATAAACCAATACTTTCCAAAGGCGCAATTGCCTGATGAAATGGCTGTTTTAAATGCAGCTCAGAAATTCAATGCAATTACACAAGTAATATTGTTTGAGGTAATAAAACATGTTTAAAATAATATGCTATCAGCTGATTGATCCTGACATAGGGCCAGATTACAAGTGGAGTGATATTTAACACTCCGGCTCGAGCGTTAATTCCGCTAGAAGTAAGCTTTTTGTGTGCGGCAGGTAGCACTTGTGTTACAAGTTGAAAGTAAAGAGTTTTAACTCACGTGCAAACCCGATCGCATATTCTCAAGTGCACTAACCTGACGTGGAATATGTGGAAAATGAATATTTCCCATTCCAATGTTCATAACAACAGAACATTTCTCCTTTTAACACTTTTGACTTCGTATTGGGTGGTATAACTGTGTATACCTTAATGTCCCTTGGGGCGCCCAATCATGTCCATTAACAGAGTGCCCACAGTGTGTACAATGTCAAACCCTCTATTGCAGTATAAAACTTTACTTGTAACCAAATTAGTGATATTTACATTAGATGTAAACTCGGCTTACCCCAGCTGCCCCTCTAGGTGATGCATCCGGTCCTGGGGGGGGGAGGAAATTACTTCGCTATCGGTCTGTACTTCTTCGTAGACATCTGGTGTATTACCGTATCAAAAAAATTGAGCATGTTCCTTTCAGCCTCCCTCTTCAGATGTCACTGGGGGTATCAGTAAACTTCACCCACTGTGTGGCTTACTGCTGCATGACTCTCTGCTCACTGCTTCCGTGTTGCGGTCCGTATTTCGACGTCACTGGGGGTGTGTGGAATCTTCCTCTGCTGTATGGCTTACTGCTGTATGACTCTCTCTGCACACTACTTCCGTGATGCGGTCCGTACTCAGGATCCCATTGGGCAGCCCCTCGACAGCTCCTGGCCAGCTCGGTGGAGGAACGAAGTAAGGGGAAAATTCCCCTATTTTAGGTGCTCTACGCTTCAGGGTTGGTCGGAGCAAGGATCAATATAATAATGTTGAAGCGGAGCACCAAATGATGTTAATAAAAATCAATTTATTCGATTTAAATTAAAAGTAAAAAACTTAATTCACATATGTAGTATTCATCAAAGAAGGGGGGTCACAGCTGATGCGTTTCGGCCTCCAGCCCTTGTCAAAGCTGAATAAAATATGGGGATACTTCCCCACCCTTTATAGGAACATGTTAATCCCTATTGGATGATATTGACACACCTCCATTGACTCATTCCCTTACCTTCCATTAATTAGTTAGAGGGAAGGAGGAGGGAGCGTAATGTGAACAGTTGCTAGTATACAATTTGTCTTTTTTATATCTGACTGCAAGTACAACAAAGACTCCTATAAACAAACTTGAATTTACATTTTCACAATTCCATGGACTTTATACTCTGA
Organism: Bombina variegata variegata; assembly: GCA_905336975.1. Lineage (NCBI taxonomy): Eukaryota > Metazoa > Chordata > Amphibia > Anura > Bombinatoridae > Bombina > Bombina variegata. Next base: position 13,329 of record CAJPDP010559135.1, read on the forward strand.
CAATGTACTAGTCTCACTTAAGAAAGTGGAAAATAGAGTAACAAACAAATAATTAATTTTGCTCTATTTCATTTCTGGGTTTACAGCATAAGACTAAAACATTAGCAGTAATAGTAATAGTAATAAGCTGTGTACAACTTCATTTAGCTCATTATGATGCTTAGTAACTAATCACTTGTTCTTTGCGTTATATAGACATTACTTAATTTCCTTGGATAGTTACTAAACCTATTTACCATATTAGAAATAAGATATTCACCCTGATAGGAACACTCTTAGTTATACTTACTCTAAACATATGCGTATAATGATTCAAAGTGTGTGATACTAGGCTCTAAATGTTCGTATAATGTCTCAGTGGGTGCCAATCTGACCTTATTTAAACTACTGTTGGAATAATGAAACCATATCCTGAGAGGCAGCTAGTGTGAATAATGTGCTTACCAGCATACTTATTCCACATGTCTCTTATTTCTACAATGGAACGGGTATTAAGTTGCGGCAATTGGTCTCTTACTTACTTTATGGTGTATTTACCAAAGCTAATACGTGTATATAGTCGCCAGTAAGAAAACTGGACTAGCATACATGAGAGGCAAAAAATGTATCAGGTAAGTTGAATTTAGTAATGATATTGAAAATTGTATTCCTGGGACTGGTCTAAAATTATTATAGTCCCTGGATGTTGGTCAATAAAATCAATATCATATATATTAGAACTGGATCTAATGTGCTTGTAGTAGTTAGCTATATGTTATATAAACAATTCCACAGAGCAGCCTAGCATACTCTGTGTATGGTTGTAAGTTGTAATAGTAATCATATTCTTCTGTTTTTAGGGGTTATACAGGGACACGTTGCCAGAGCTCATGATATCTTGTTGCATAAGTAAAATATTTAGTCAGATTAAGGAGGTGTGATGTGAAGTATGGCTAACAACTGTTTATTGCCAATAGTTTATAAGGTTGTAGCTTGAGTTCAAGCCTCAGGGAAACCTTGTCTTTAGGGTGAAAATCTAGTATATTTCTTGTTTTGCTAGCCGCTTCTCTCTATCCCCTCCCCTTGGCGGTACTTTAACCCTTTCAAAACAAGTCCATTTAAATGTATTTGTACTCTTGTTGTGTGATTGTGCAAAATGCTGTACCAGTTGGGTACTAGCCTTGCCAATTCTAATACTTAACAGGTGTTCTCTGATTCGTGATCTTACCTCTCAAGTTGTCATACCTGTATACTGCTTGTCACATTCCCTGCAAGTAATCAGGTAGACTACATAGGTAGATCCACAATTCTGGCACATATTCTTTGTGTATGTGAAACCTGTAGCTGATGATCTGAACATAACTCCTTGTTCCACCTTTTCACAAGCTACGCAGTCTCTGTTATGGCATTTAAACATGGCCTTATTTGTTAATCATGAAGACTGAGTAGAAGGAGTGGAGGGTAATTTGGTAGTCACTACCAGGTTACCTATGGTCTTGTTTCGTCTATAGGCGAATTTGCAGTTTTTAGGTGACAGTTTTTCAAGTCCATCATCTGCTTTCAGCATTGGGAGGTGTCTTTTAATTATATTGCAGATGTGGTTATACTGTTTGGTATATTCAGTTATAAAGAGTATGCCCTCTTTTTCAGTTGTTGATTTATTGGTTTCCACCTTGTCGCCTTTGGAACATAATAAGTCTGACCTATTTAGACCCTTTACAGATTCCGCAGCTTTAAGGATAGTCTCTTTTCTATATCCTCTTGCTTTGAATCTTTTGGTAAGATCTCTGGACTCTGTCTCATATCGCTCTTGGTTAGAGCAGTTTTGTTTTAGGTGAATTAATTGACCCTTTGCTATCCCATGGAAAACACTCTTGGGGTGGCAGCTTTTAGCGTGGAGAAGGGCATTCCCTGATATGGGTTTCCTATAAACCTTAGTTTGTACCCTTTCTCCATTTTGACCCATTAGAGTGATATCCAAATACCGTAGTTAATACTAATGGAATTTGATTCTGACGTGACAGAAATACCCAAGTTGTTCATGTTGAGATAGTTAACAAAGAGAGGCACTTCATTTTCTTCCCCCCTCCATATAAACAATAGATCATCGATAAATCTTTTGTATAACACTATCTTCGTGTCGAAGGGGTTCCCCACTCCATATGTGGTCCTGCTCCCACCACCCCATAAAGAGGTTTGCGTAGGAGGGGGCAAACTTCACCCCCATAGCAGTCCCACATATCTGGAGATAGAAAACCCCCTTGAACTCGAAGTAGTTGTGGGTAAGGAGAAATTTGGCTGCTCTCAGTACAAACTGGCAAAATCTGAATCCTCTCCATGATATTTCGTTAAGAAAAATCTTAGAGCCATGAGGCCCTTGTCATGCGGGATAGAGGAATACAGAGCCTTAACATCAACTGTTAGCCAGATGTATTCTGTTTTCAATATTCTCCATTAAATTGAGGATATGTTTGGTGTCTCTCACAAAGCTCCAAAGCTCGAGAACCATCGGCTGCAGAATTAGATCTAGCCACTCAGATAGATGTTCTAATAGTGATCCATTGCTGCTGAAAGTCGGCCTCCCTACCACATTGTCCAATGATTTCTGTACTTTAGGGAGGTGATTGAATATGGGAACCGTGGGGTATGTAACCATCAAGCAGTCCCCTGTATCCCTGTCTATGAGTCATTTCTCCATTCCCTCATCAACAAGATCCCTTAATTTTTTAACAAAGATTCTTGTTGGGTCCAAACTGAGGACTCTATAATCATGGATGTTACTCACTTGTCTTTCAACCTCATATACAAAGCTACTTCTATCCATAACCACAACAGCTCCCCACTTGTGAGCAGCATGGCCCACTATAGACATATTGGATTGTAGATTTTTTAAAAGCCTCCCTCTCTTTCCTTGTCAAATTACAGTCAGATTCTTTATGTGCATAGTACAGGTTGGTGAGGTCATGTTCGACTCTGCTCTGGAACCTTTCGATTATTGTGCCTCTACTTTGTATAGGGTAGAAATTTGAAGAACATTTTAGTTTAGGTGTTTTGATATTGTCAGCATTGTGATCTGGTTCTTGTTCCATCATTAAAGACTCCAGTGGGGAAATGCCACATATATCTTGAAAGTTGAAGGTAATCCCAGTTTTTTGTACAAGGTCAACTTGTATATGTGTTCCTTCAATACCGGAAAGTCTTTTTAGCACATTGTAATGTTTTTTTAGAGTTATTTTCATTATAAACTTGTTCACATCTATAAGGGTGTTGAATAGATTGAAGTTGTTTGTAGGAACAAATCCTAACCCTAGACTTAAAAACTTCTGTTCAGATGTACTTAGGGTATGTTTAGACAGGTTTATAATGCTATTTATTGGTATCTTGTTTGTTTCTGATACTGCCGTAGTTGGTATACCCCTTTGTAAGCTCCTCTCTGAGTACCAACAGCGATGGAGTCTCCAAAGGAGAGAGTTAAGCAACAGGTGGTGACGAATTTACCCCTAACCAGCAGCAGGGTCAGTCGACAGCACACAACCAAACACAATCTGGTGCAAGACCAAAAGAAAACTTAACACCTCTAGTTTCAATCCTAAAAAATGGTCCGCCCACTTCTAGATATATACAATCTAGTATTAATATTAAATCAGTGCCAAATACACAAAGAGTAAGAGGGTGAAATTTGGGGGGGTCCAAACCCAGAGAGGAGTTTACAAAAGGGGATACCCACTACAGCAGTATCAGAGACAAACAAGATACCAATAAATAGCATTATAAACCTGTCTAAACATACGCTAAGTACATCTGAACAGAAGGTTTTAAGTCTAGGGTTAGGATTTGTTCCTACAAACAACTTCAATCTATTCAACACCCTAATAGATGTGAACAAGTCTATAAGGAAAATAACTCTAAAAAAACATTAATTTATGCTAAAAAGACTTTCCGGTGTCGAAGGAACACATATACAAGTTGACCTTGTACAAAACACTGGGATTACCAGTGATACAAGCTTCAATTTTGACTTTCAAGATATATGTGGCATTTCCACACTGGAGTCTTTAATGATGGAACAAGAACCAGATCACAATGCTGACAATATCAAAACACCTAAACTAAAATGTTCTTTACATTTCTAAACAATATATAAATTGTGGAGTTAATAAATAAATAAACACATTAAAAAGTGAAACTTTATTGTAACCATGTTAAAAATTCCTTAACACACAGGAACTATTACACACATAAATTTCCTTTTTGTCCTCTGAATAAAAGGGTTAATTATCAGTCTAGCCCTTTCGCAACATCGCTAATCAGACCAACATCAAGGATACAAACAAGAAAAAGTAAAAAATTAGGGCCATGGGCTTAGGGTAATTGCATACAATATTTCATTATCATTATATATTAGTGTATATGTGTATTATCAATGCCTAAAAAGTTACATATCAATCCCTCATATAGTGGGTGTCTATATCTTTAAGACACTCACTGGATAGTAACTTAAAGCCTATATCGTTAACCACCTTACTTGAATATTAGTGGTACATACAACTCCAAATGTAAGATTATGTAAGCATATTGTTTAATAGTGGGCAGCCAAAATTCAGACAAAATCTCATCTGATGTATATCTTATTACTCTCAATGCATATAGCAATATTCTAATGTATCATAGGATCTTTTAAATGCAGATCTATATATCAGTCACACAGACACACTGTTTCCTTTTTTATATTAGTTGGCTGTATAAGGTGCCGATATATATGCCTATAGATCAATACGGTTTGTTACTGATTGGTAACCATGGTAACCAATAACACTATAAATAGACGCACTAGATGCGTGGCCAGCCCCTAAACCCTGACGAAGTCACGTAACCGTGATGAAACGCGTCAGTGGGAGGGGCTTATGGGTAGTGTACGTGCCAATATACCGGCATCTGGAGCTTGTTGTGGGTAGCTTAAAAAACGAATGTTATGGCTATGTTCAATGGCTTGCTAAAACTTACTTAACTCTCTGTTTATCACATATATCGACAAAACAATGATTACTAGTCTAACTATTTATTAATGTAGGATCGTTAACTCCAATCTCTGTCTACTATAGAGTGGATGCATAAAGAAACCAGCATCTATTTAAATGGTCCTATACTTTACAAGCCTAATATGCATAACGGATAGAGATTGTTTTGCTGCTAATATATATAATTTGATGTTGCCTGCTAAATCTCAGCACGTTAAACTGTTGATTACAGTATGTGAAGAATCAGTTTGTGTATGTGAATAACATATAGAGTGGCAACTGAATGAATCTTTTTGCCTAAAAACACAAACTGAACCTGGTGCCTGAGAACATATGGTAGCCTGAAAATATCGGCACCTTATACAGCCAACTAATATAAAAAAGGAAACAGTGTGTCTGTGTGATTGATAAATAGATCTGCATTTAAAAGATCCTATGATACATTAGAATATTGCTATATGCATTGAGAGCAATAAGATATACATCAGATGAGATTTTGTCTGAATTTTAGCTGCGCACTATTAAACAATATGCTTACATAATCTTACATTTGGAGTTGTATGTACCACTAATATTCAAGTAAGATGGTTAACGATATAGGCTTTAAGTTACTATCCAGTGAGTGTCTTAAAGATATAGACACCCACTATATGAGGGATTGATATGTAACTTTTTAGGCATTGATAATACACATATACACTCCTATATAATGATAATGAAATATTGTATGCAATTACCCTAAGCCCATGGCCCTAATTTTTAACTTGTTCTTGTTTGTATCCTTGATGTTGGTCTGATTAGCGATGTTGCGAAAGGGCTAGACTGATAATTAACCCTTTTATTCAGAGGACAAAAAGGAATTTCATGTGTGTAATAGTTTCTGTGTGTTAAGGAATTTTTAACATGGTTATAATAAAGTTTCACTTTTTATTTCTTAATTAACGCCACAATTTATATATTGTTTAAATTAATACTGTGCTCAATTTAGCATAGTGGAGATACCTATTCCCAAAAATCTTTTGGAATCTTCAAATTTCTACCCTATACAAAGTAGAGGCACAATAATCGAAAAGTTCCAGAGCAGAGTCGAACATGACCTCACCAACCTATACTATGCACGTAAAGAATCTGACTATAATTTGACAAGGAAAGAGAGGGAGGCTCATAAAAATCTACAATCCAATATGTCTATAGTGATCCGTGCAGCTGACAAGGGGGGAGCCGTGGTGGTTATGGATAGAAGTAGCTTTGTATATGAGGCCGAAAGACAATTGAGTAACATCCATGATTATAGAGTCCTCAGTTTGGACCCAACAAGAATCTTTGTTAAAAAAATAAGGGATCTTGTTGATGATGGAATGGAGAAATGCCTCATAGACAGGGATACAGGGGACTACTTGATGGTTACATATCCCATGGTTCCCATATTCAATCACCTCCCTAAAGTCCAGAAATCATTGGACAATGTGGTAGGGAGGCCAACTTTCAGCGGCATTGGATCACTATTAGAACATCTATCTGAGTGGCTAGATCTAATTCTGCAGCCGATGGTTCTCGAGCTTTGGAGCTTTGTGAGAGACACCAAACATATCCTCAACTTAAAGGAGGATATTGAATGGAAAACAGAATACATCTGGCTAACAGTCGATGTTAAAGCTCTGTATTCCTCTATCCCGCATGATAAGGGCCTCATGGCTCTAAGATTTTTCTTAACGAAATATCATGGAGAGGATTCAGAATTTTGCCAGTTTGTACTGAGAGCAGCCAAATTTCTCCTTACCCACAACTACTTTGAGTTTGAGGGGGTTTTCTATCTCCAGATATGTGGGACTGCTATGAGAGAGAAGTTTGCCCCCTCCTACGCAAACCTCTTTATGGGGTGGTGGGAGCAGGACCACATATATGGAGTGGGGAACCCCTTTGGCTCAAAGATAGTGTTATACAAAAGATTTATCAATGATCTACTGTTTATATGGAGGGGGGAAGAATACAAAGTGCCTCTCTTTGTTAACTATATCAACATGAACAACTTGGGTATTTCCTTCACGTCAGAATCAAATTACATTAGTATGAACTTTTTGGATATCATTCTAATGGGTCGAAGTGGAGAAAGGGTACAAACTAAGGTAATAGGAAACTCATTTCAGGGAATACCCTTCTCCATGCTAAAAGCTGCCACCCCAAGAGTGTTTTCCATGGGATAACAAAGGGTCAATTCATTCGCCTAAAACGAAACTGTTCTAACCAAGAGCTATATGAGACAGAGTCCAGAGATCTTACCGAAAGATTGAAAGCAAGAGGATATAGAAAAGAGACTATCCTTAAAGCTGCGGAATCTTTAAAGGGTCTAAATAGGTCAGACTTATTATGTTCCAAAGGCGACAAGGTGGAAACCAATAAATCAACAACTGAAAAAGAGGGCATACTCTTTATAACTGAGTATACCGAACAGTATAACCACATCTGCAATATAATTAAACAACACCTCCCAATGCTGAAAGCAGATGATGGACTTGAAAAACTGTCACCTAAAAACTGCAAATTCGCCTATAGACGAAACAAGACCATAGGTAACCTGGTAGCGACTACCAAATTACCCTCCACTCATTTTACTCAGTCTTCATGGTTAACAAATAAGGGCATGTTTAAATGCCATAACAGAGACTGCATAGCTTGTGAAAAGGTGGAACAAGCAGTTATGTTCAGATCATCAGCTACAGGTTTCACATACACAAAGAATATGTGCCTGAATTGTCGATCTACCTATGTAGTCTACCTGATTACTTGCAGGGAATGTGACAAACAGTATACAGGTATGACAACTTGAGAGGTAAGAGAATCAGAGAACACCTGTCAAGTATTAGAATTGGCAAGGCTAGTACCCAACTGGTACAGCATTTTGCACAATCACACAACAAGAGTACAAATACATTTAAATGGACTTGTATTGAAAGGATTAAAGTACCGCCAAGGGGAGGGGATAGAGAGAAGCGGTTAGCAAAACAAGAAATATACTGGATTTTCACCCTAAAGACAAGGTTTCCCCCAGGCTTGAACTCAAGCTACGACCTTATAAACTATTGGCAATAAACGGCTGTTAGCCCTACTTCACATCACACCTCCTTAATCTGACTAAATATGTTACTTATGCAACAAAACATCATGAGCTGTGGCAACATGTCCCTGTATAACCCCTAAAAACAGAAGAATATGATTACTATTACAACTTACAACCATACACAGAGTATGCTAGGCTACTCTGTGGAATTGGTTAAATAGATCCAGTTCTAATATATTGATGATATTGATTTTTTTGACCAACATCCAGGGACTATAATTATTTTAGACCAGTCCCAGGAATACAATTTTCAATATCATTA
>CAJPDP010559257.1:0-10764 GCA_905336975.1 Bombina variegata variegata
TGGGTTTTCTTCTGGACATTTCCTAACCTGACACAGCGTGACAGTATCTGTTTTTGGTAGGTCACAGTCTAGAGTAAAAGTTTGTATGTTGGGGGGCGGAGTTAACTGCCATACTTAAAGGACGTGTTCAGGAGAAGCTCTGTTCTAAGAGTGCTAAAACTAACTATTTACTAGCACTAAAAGACAAGTTTTGGGCTGAAAGTGGACTGCTAAAGGTAGTGAACAGTATCCGGACTTTATTGACCAAATTTGAGAAGACTACCACACAAACTAATTCCGTACCCCTGCAGTGACGATCTGAGGTGTCTGGCTGGGCAGAGGGTGCAATATTGACTGCAGGGGATTCCACTATCCAGAAGGTTGGGACTCCGCTCTGGAGTCTAACCACATTGTGATCCGGGAGGTGGATTGCTTGTGAGACCGTGGGGTGCCTCCCCCTGAGACATAACAGAGTGAGACGGCATAGAGATGAAGACACACCATGCAACTCCCTGCGACCTGCCAACAGCTGCCCCCTTTCACTCACCTCTACACAGTGTTCCCACTCCAGAGGGTCAGGACTCCACTCCGGAGCGATTAAGCCAGCTTTTAGCAGTGGGGCAGGTGGGCTGAGTGCTAATCCGATGGACAAAGAGCTGCTGCTCCACCCACACTCCTGAGACCCTGAAGTCTTGAGACGGTGTAGCCGTTTGGGGCCTGAGGAGTCCTAAATTAGATGCCAGGGACAGAGAATACCGGTAGCAGACGGAAGCAGTGCCCAGTAGGTCAAAGGATCCCACAATTTGGCAATATAAAGTACACTCTGGAGTGGGCCTTCTTCTTCTTAACACGAAAAGGGTGCAGACACTCAGAAATTATAGTACCCCCTTTAAGGGGAAATCAGTCTTATTGTCCCTGCTCTACCCAGCCTTGGGGACTGATCTTGCACTTGTGGGGCCCTTTGACTTTGTTGAAATCTGGAGCAGTTGCACACGTGGCATAAAGGAGTAAGGTAATCGCCTCACATTTGCACATCAACTGCACATTTTTTTCTTGTTGTGATTGGAGTGGTCTGCCTTAAGTTATAAAGACCACATTAAGCAAACACACAACCTGAAAATAACTGTAGCTGAGTTCTACCCCAAAATTCACCATACACCGCTTCAGTAAGGTCTTTGGGGATTGTAATTCATTTCTGAAAAAGGGTTAAGAGGTGCTTTGTGCAGGACAGGTCTCCCAGACACTCAACATTCAGTTCCACTTGCCTAACAAATTGAACTCCCACATAGGCAATCACCTAAGATACTGAACTAAACACTCTGGGCTTTTCCTAGAGGACTGAATCTCTCTGTTTAGCTGCTGCATCAGCTTATGTATTTCTGAGGTTTTAACCCAGAATGTAGTGTTATAAATTTGCTTCCATCTATTTGGTTTATATTGCTACAGCAAGCTCAGATTGCATAATATTGGGTCAGTGTTAAGCCATAGTACTACTAACTGTATGTTCTTGAGATCACTTTCCTCCTCACCCCTTCCTGCCTGGTCTTCAAAGCGGGTCACTGCCATATACCTTTTTCCCTCCCTAGAGCCATATCCCCTTTTTCTCCTGAGAAGGGAGTGTTAAGCCCCTGGGCATATTTGTAATACTATTTAGTACCAAACCTGAGGAACTGGGTTAGACTGCTGGGTCGTACTCAACCCATATAAAATACCTGTAATATTTACTTATTGAGGAGAAAGTGCCAATCTATATTACCTTTGGTGTGCTGATCTGTGCTTTATCTCTCTATACTCCCCACAGACCTAGTGGGCCCCCCTCCTCCATCTCCCTCTCTGGCACCCTCTCACTCCTCCTTAAATTGCCAATCCCTATATTTTCTACCCTCTTGACTAGCAGAGCTGGTGGGGTCTCCTATCTGCTTTTCGCCCTTCCTACCTGGCACATTTCGCCCTTCCTACCTGTCACTGTGGTGCTGCCCTAGTGACTCTAATAAAAATAAGTTATGCCGGATCTTAAATTATTCTCCAATTGTGTTATTTTGCTTAGGTGCATAATTCTGTTTTTCCTATCTGGTTTAATTGTGATTTAGAACTGTGCATTTGCCTGCTGGGGGCCTTCTCTCGCCTACCATTTCCAGCCCAGCTAGTCTGATCTGGTCACCTCCCCTCTCCTTTTCCCCTTCCGTCAGGTCATATCCCGTTTTCTACCCTGAGGTGGGAGAGGACCGTCAGTGGCACACTGAGAGGTACTGACCTGCCTTGTGGCATCTTACTTTTAAGTTTAGATTCAAGTACTGACCAGGTAGAAGATTATTTAAACTAAATGGGTTGGCAGAAGCCAGCCCCGCTCTCACTTAAATGCTAATTGCTTATGTACCACCCATATAATAGATAGACAGGTATAGGGTTCTTTAGTATCTTACCTTTACAGGGCTTGAGGGAACAAGAGAGGTTCTGTGTTTGAGTGTCACAGGCTGCCCCTAATTCTGGTAACAATGCTGCATACAACGTGGCGACATTCCAAGACTCCAGTAACTGTTAAGAAAACTGTACTCGACCACTTCTCCCAGAGGTCTAAAAATCTAGATCCCACTGGGAGGTCGCTAAGTGATCAGGAATCCCAAGACTCATCTCAGTCCAGTGCACAGTCCACGGCCCACTTGCAGCACTATATCACAGAAAATATTATGCAAAAAATGTTGGCTGCACAAACAAAGTCCATCACAGCGGAGATCCAATGCAGCTCAGCCGAGCTTAGAAAGGATATAGCAGAGATAGGAGATAGACTTGACACGCTGGGGAGACAGCACGATGACTTAGCCACAGACCATTCGAACCTACTCTCCTATGCTGAGAACCTGGCTGAACCAATCACCCAACTATAGCTAAAACTGGCTGATGTAGAAGACAGAGCCAGGAGAAACAATGTTCGTTTTTGAGGCATCCCGGAGAGCGTTTTAACAGGTGATCTCCAAGAATTTCTCAAGGCTCTTTTCGGAGCCCTATTGGGTCCTTTAGAGGGCAATTCATACACCATGGAGCGGGCCCACAGAGCTCTGAGACCTCGGACCATGTCATCAGATAGACCGGGAGACGTGACAGTATGTTTTCACAACTTCACTTTCAAGGATCGCCTAATGCAAGCTGCCTTTAACAAACCAACCCTACCAGACACATACAAGGATATCCAACTATTACCAGACCTGTCTGCCCACACTCTGCAGCAATGGAGGTTGTATGCACCTCTAACAATGCAGCTTAGGAAGGCCAACATTAAGTATAGGTGGGGTTTCCCTACTAAGCTCATAATATCCAAATACAACCAAACGCATGTGGTGTCCTCACCAGCATTGGGTAGTACCCTTTTGGCAAATTGGGGCATACAGATGGATCAGGCACATGAGGAGGCAGCCCCCCTCAAGATTGAGGGTCTCAGCGCCAGAATGGACACTGAAAGAACAGAGGCCGAAGCGTCAAAAATCCAGCCTTCAAGATCACTCACTAAGACCTCAGACCCTACCAACATGAACAGTATCTACCCTTTCAGTAAGGAAAACTTTAAGTTGGTATTAATGTTGATGTAATTGTTTTGCACTGTACCTGTTATTATTTGAATTAGCTAGTTAATATTTGGGTGTTTTTATGCGAGAGCAGGGCTGAGTATATTAGCCTCAGTCTCTTTAGTTCACGTCCACTCCCCCCCCCAAAAAAATTTTTTTGTGCCCACACTCCATCACAGATGGACTACTTCCACCAATTTCCCCGCCCCTACTTACCCCTCTCCCTCAACCCCCACACATACATCTAGTCTAAGAACCTCTTTCCTATAACCAGTACTCTAAGATACATATCCTTACATAGATAGTATTGGGAATTGAGAATGTCAACATCCCCCCTTAGATTTGTGACTCATAATGTCAGAGGCTTAAATACTACAAGGAAACAAAGCCTTTTGGCCAGATCCCTTAGGTTTCACAGAGCCAATGTCACGTTTCTCCAGGAAACGCACCTCCTGGCTGATGACCCACCCACAGTAATTTCTAAAGAGTATCCTGTATTTGAAGTGGCCTCTTACTGTAAAAAAGCAAGAGGAGTAGCTATCCACATAATCAAGGATCCTCAGGCCAGATTCCTTATATGGATCTGTACCCTAGACCATGTCCCATACACCCTTGTCTCCTCATATCTACCAAATACCCTTCAGCCCAGATGCCTAAAGAAGATACTAAGGAGAGTGGAGCAGGTTAAGCAGGGAAGAGTAATCCTAGCGGGCGACTTTAACATGGTGTGGGATAGCAAGATAGATAGAAAAGCAAAACCCATTAGGAAGGGGAAATCTATCCGAGACCCAACGAGCAATAGGTTCAGTAAACTAATGGCACAGTACAGTTACTATGACATCTGGAGGGCTGTTCATCTGACCGAGAAAGACTACACTCACTTTTCCCACCCACATGCCACCTACTCTAAGCTTGAGTATCTATTCTGCCACTCTGAAACACTTGATCTAGTGCGTTCTGCCAGCATCTCATTGTGTCCACTCCTTGCTCCTTGGTCCGACCATGACCAGGTTTTTGTTGATTTACTTTCCAGTAACACAGTACAGACCCGGCCCTCCTGGAGGCTGCCCCACAATATTTTATCTGAGATCCCTTTTAGGGAGGAACTGAGGAAAGAAATTCAATTCACAATACGTACAAACGATGATCCGCAGATTAGGGAGGGTATGATTTGGGGGGCGTTTAAAGCCACCATGCGTGGCCTAATTATTCAGAAACAGGCTTTCTTACAGAAACAGCCGGGTCTCCCTTTATCACAAGCACATTGCAAACTGAGAGAGTTAGAATATTTGCAGCGTACATCTGACACTTTAGACATTGGGGATAACATTAAAGAAATTAGACACCATATTAACCAGATTCAATTTAAGAAAACCCAATCTAATATTTTTAAGCTGAAGCAAACCATGTACTCAAAGGGAAATGAAGTGGATACTATCCTCACTGGTAGGGACCTCTAGGATCCACACAATTTAAAGTGTGACTCAAACCTTTAGGCTGCCCTCTTTAATTGGTCAACAATTTAGCGAATTCTACTCTGCACTCTATAACATACAGGATAAAGAATCCATTACACCAGTCCCCCCTGAGGCCATTAGCTCCTTAATGAGCTCTCTAGAGATGGGAGTACCTATGGAGGGTTTTGGAAACCTTCCAGTTCCCTGAACAAACGATTAGGGACATCAGGGCACTTTATTCATCAAACTTCCCCATCTCTAATGGCACGTGGCAGCTTTTTGCAATGGCGATCGAGCCCTTAGGAAAGATAGTAAAATGGAGGGTATAACTTTACATGGTACGACTCATAAGGTAGCACTGTTCGCAGATGATACCACAATCTTTTCATCCAATCCATTGCAAACCATTCCCTAGGGATTTTGGAGACATTCAGTAGTCTCTCCTTGTATAAATTGAACCATAAAAAAACGGAAATATACTTAAAAGGATTCCCCCCTGACCTGTCAAAGCAATTGCACAACAAGTACAAATTTGTAGTTAAAGATACCTGTTTCCCCCACCTTGGGGTCAAACTAGCGAGCGACCACCCCACAATTATTAACTTTAATTACAAGCCCTTATTAACTGAACTTCGAACCCTCAAACAAAAATGGCACTTTAAATCTATCTCCTGGTTGGGGAGAATTATAGCCCTGAAAATGAGCTTCTTACCTAAACTGACTTATCTGTTCAGGTGTCTTCCGATTCGCGTACCCAAATATATGCTACTGCAATTCCAGAGTGAATGCACTAGATACATATGGCAGGGTAAATCCCTGCGGATAGCCCACAAAATTCTGCAATACCCTAGAGTACATGGGGGGGTGGCCTCCCCTTCCATTATCCGGTATTTTGAGGCAGCTATGCTGACTCATATTTCACAGTGGGGTGTTAAGAACTCTAACAGTAAATGGAGGGCTTTAGAACAAGCATCCTTACCCTTTAACATCCCTCTTAGGGACCTAATTTGGACCCACCCATTGCAGGAGAAATTTGGCTATTGACAACCCATAGTAAGAGAATGCCTTGCTATATGGGAGCAGCTCAGACACTACAAACGAATAGCACCCCACCCCTCCCCCATTACTACCTCACAGGCTTACCTGATTTGCATGCCTCCACTTGGATACGCTTAGGTTTGGAGAAGGTGGCAGATATGTGGTCTACTGACCAGCAAGGCACCTTTATCACACTTGATCAAATTAAAAACCGAGAGCAGCTACCACTCTATGATTTTTGAGTATACTAGGGTAATAAGCTTGTTGGCTAGTTGGGGCTTTAAACCCTCTTCTTCACGTCAACTTACTTTATGGGAGACTAGATGGCAACAAGGACTTAAATTAGGGAAACCTATGTCCATACATTATAGCCTAATGGAAGGTGCAACACCAGTAGACAAGCCTGACCACATCATGAAATGGGAACAGAAACTAGATATATCTATCCCAACTAAAGACTGGCAAAACACACTACTACTGACCAAAAAAGCTCTCCACTGTATTACAATTTATGAAACATATTTTAAAATTATTACACAATGTTTATGTTCCGGCCAGATTAGCTAAAATGTTCCCCTCGCCCACCCCCACATGTTGGAGGAACTGTGAACACGTGGGTGACATGACTCATATCTGGTAGAGTTGCCCCAAGCTTAGACCAATCTGGAACACTGCCTTTACCACTCTGTTTAGTATGGGAATCATTTTGAGTAGGACCCCAGAGACAGCTCTGCTTCATTTAGGCACATGCAAATTACCAAAACACCAAGGGTATCTTTGTATTTATCACTTTTTGGCAATAAAATTATCCATAGCTAGGTCTTGGAAAAAGATAATCCCCCCTTCCTGGTCGGACATACTTAATGTAATGGCATACATTTATTCAATGGAAAGAAATATATTTTATTCCATGGAAAAATCAGATTTATTTGAAATGATTTGGGCTGATTGGAATGCCAAATTCAGCACCCTCTGGCTCCCAAACCTCAACACATAGAGAAGCTCCCATTCTGGTTAATAAAGGTGCCTCAATTTCCTGTCATCCCTGATTGTATGTAGCATCCTCCCTCAACGTCATCTAGGTCACTTGAGATAGGTAAAAGGATAGCAATTCCGTTTCACTGTACCCCTTCCCCCCCTAATACACAACAATCTGTTAAATTATGTTTATTTTATGAGTGATTGATGGTTCAACCCAATTGAGGGTTAAATATGTATACCTATATTTATACTTGATTATACACTATGACTGGTTGTGTGCCGAGAGTCGCTCTGTTGTATCTTTATTTTTTTTTTAAACGAATAAAATATTTATAAAAAAAAAAAGTTTGTATGTCGGCTTTTAAATTTTCTTTATCTTCAGGAAATGGGAGGTTATATATTTTATGCTAAAAGTCGGCGAATGTGTTAGCAATATCTTGTGGGTTGTTTGTTGTTTCTGGTTTTTGTATTTGGGGAATTGAGGTTGTCCTGGTAATATTTTTTAGTTTGTTTGCTAGCATCTTGTCGGGTTTGTTTGCATATATAAAGTAGTGGGCATCTAGTATTTTTTTTTAAATGTTTTTATTAGCAATTACAATCTCCATTTCAGTGCTTAAAGACAAACTTGAACATCAGCACAGAATTTAAATTTATACATGAACGTCCTATGACATCTTCATTATACAAAAAAAGTAAAAAACTAGATACATAAAAAAGAAAGGGGTACAATAGCATAATAATGAAGGAGGATCTTATTCCCACTTGACTGTAACATATCTGCTATCAGGTAGGAAAACTAAAAAAAGGAAGATGCAATAGGGTTTATGATATCTTGTACTTATAACAGTTTTTTATCAATTAAGCCCATTCATGTGGTTATTTGTAAATGAAAGACGAAAGAAAAAATACATCTAGTATTTTTATTGATTGTAAGACTTCCTGGTTTAAAAGGTTGTCTAATTCATTTTTTTTTTCTTTTAATCGGTCATTTAAGAGGGAGGATGGATTTGTTTTATGCGTTTGGGATAATTGTGTTAGTTCTGTTCTCAATTGGTCGTGTTTGAAGCGGTGGATTTTCCTTTGTTTGTTTCCGCAATTATTATTCCTCCCATGAGCTCCCCACTCAAAGAGTGGGCTAGATGAGGTGTTATAGTTTGTTTTTTAGTTTCTGAAGGAATATGGGGTCCCGCAGTAGAGTGTCCAAGATTTAACTCTGTTTGGGTTGAGTATTCTCGTAAGGGTGGTTAGGACAATAGTTCCTTCAGAACCTAAAAAACAAACTAATACAATTCACAGATGATAACCATAACACCTCATCTAGCCCACTCTTTGAGTTTTGTATAACTGATACACACCATGTTGTATCAGTTATATGTGATTTGGAGATCAGTGGTTGCATAATTTGGCTCAAAAATATATAATCTATGCATGAGGAAGTGGCATGTACAGGTGAATGGAATGTGTAGTCTTTCTCTCCCTTATGTAATGTTCTCCAGCTGTCTATCAGGTTGTGATCTAATATAAAGTCTAGCAGGATTTTTTGGGTAGGGGTTTCTCCAATGTTCCCCATTTTTACAGTTCATATGCATTTTGGGTCAACAACCAGGTTAAAATCACCCCTAGTATGATTCTGTATTTTTTCCAGTGTGTTAACATTCTAGAGATTTTTGATAAAAGGTTTTTTGCGAGTCATTAGGTGCGAATATATTTCCTATAATTATCGGTGTGCCTTGTATTTTCCCTCAGAGGATAATATATCTTCCTTTTGGGTCTATGAGGGATGCTTCTTCTTGAAAGCTAAGGGATGAATGTATAAGTATATCCATACATATAGTTTGTGGCTTGAGTCAATTAAATCTCCAGGAGATAGTGGTAGAGAGGCAATCCTGCTGAACAGGCTTGTTGCTGTGCCTAAAATAATTTTTTTCTCAAGGCCTTGACTTAATGTAACGGCAGTTTGGGCCTGGTTTTCTAAAATCTACACCGGGAACTGTGTCAATGTTTTTCAGTGTGATAGGGGATGGGATTATGCTGTATTGTGTTCACAGGCCACTTACCCTCCTCCTATATCTTGTGTCCCTTTATAATGTAGTCGTTCAATATGATTTGATTGAGTTTAGTACCGTGTGGCCGTCCTGTCTCCTCCACTGATGTTTAATTGAAAAATGCTTATGTATGACTGTATCCATATTTAATTTTTCTATGAGCATTATATGTTTTCGTATTCTATCTTTTAGAGATCTTGATGTCTGCCCAATGTACTGTAGTCCACATGTGCATTCTATCAAGTATATGATTCCTTTATCCTGGCATCTTATTAGGTCTTGGATATTGTGTTCTTCTTTGGTGTGATATGATTGGTATTTTCCTGTTTTTTGCCGCATTTGCAGACTTTACAGCTTGTGCATGGGAAGAAGCCCTTGATTGTCTTCCCATATATATTGTTGGTTTCTGGCCTCTTGGTCCTTTGTATGCTTGGTGCCAGTTTGTTTTTCAGGTTATCTGTTTTTCTATATACAAACTTTGGTTGTTGGGGGAGTTTGCCTCCAATTAGATCATCTTCTTTTAACAGAGACCAGTGTTTTTTTAAAAATCTTTTCAATGATGTGTCTGTTACTACTGTATTCAGTTATCATTGGGACATTCAATATCTCTTCTATCTCTATTTTTTTTCAGTCTTTGTATTTTATAAGTTCTTTTCTTTCAATTCCTCTTATTTCTTTCAATAAATTTGTTTTTAAATTGTATGGCTTGTTCTTCCCACATTTCAATATTTGAACAGTTCTTATGGATCCTTAGAAGTTGGCCTTTTGGATTGTTATTTTTCCACTTCTCGTAGTGACAGCTTAAATTTTTAATGTAATTGTTGCTGTCAACTTCTTTGAAGTATGTCGATGTCTCCCATTCTCCATTTTTTACTCCTATCTTTAAGTCCAGAAATGTGATATCTGTCTGACTCCATACATGTATAAACTTCAGGTTTAGAATGTTTTTATTCATAACCTCTATTGTGTATTCAAGGTCTTCAGATGTTCCTTTCCATATGATAAGTATATCGTCTATATACCTACAATATAGGACCAGGTCCGCGCTAGCTGGGCATGATTCCCAAAAGATCTTCTCCCATTTGCCCATATAGAGGTTTGCATAGTTTGGCGCGAACCTGGTCCCCATTGCTGTACTGCAGGTTAGTTTAAAATATTTCCCCTCATTACAAAAGTAATTATGGGTTAGGATGTATTTTATGCTGTCCAATATGAAGTCAGCCTGTTCTTTAGGGACATCTGGGTCACTTTCTAGAAAGAAGCTTATAGCTTCACATCCTTCTTTATGTGGAATACTGGTATATAATACTGTTACATCACAAGTTGCCAGTAGATACCCTTCTTCCCAAGGAATGGAATCCAGTATGTTTAAGACTTGTGTGAAGTCTTTTAAGAATGGAGGAAGTTGTCTTACATACTTCTGTAAATTCTTGTCAACGTATTCCGAAAGGTTGCTAGTAAGTGATCTTTTCCCAGAAATGATCGGCCTACCGGGAGGGTTATGGAGCGATTTATGTATCTTTGGTAAATGATACAGTACTGGGGTAATTTGATGTTTCAAATCCATGTATCTGAACTCTTTCTCATTTAGTACTCCCAGTGTTTTGGCCTTCCCTAGTAGATCTCTAAGTCTATCTCTTCTTTTTCTGAAATTGCGAGATTATCATTATTTTTCTTTTCTATCTCCCTTTTCAGTTTCTTGGT
>CAJPDP010559862.1:0-15948 GCA_905336975.1 Bombina variegata variegata
GGGGGGGGAGGGGGGGGGGGGGGGGGGGGGGGGGGGGGGGGGGGGGGAGGGGGGGGGGGGGGGGGCGGGGGGGGGAGGGGGGGGGGGGGGGGGGGGGGGGGGGGGGGGGGGGGGGGGGGGGGGGGGGGGGGGGGGGGGTATATCCCTTACTTGACTGTTGCCATGGAAGCAGTCCTATCTCAGGAAAAAATAGAAATATAATTTTAAGTAATTTAGAATCAGACTCATTAATAGATATATGGCACTTGCAAAACTCTACCACTCGCAAGTATACATTTTTCTCCAATCCAAGACAAACTTATTTACAAATCGATTATTTTCTCTTAGACCACAATAGCCTATCTTTAGCAACAAATCAGCTATTCTCAGCATCACATAGTCTGACCTGTCATCTATTTCCATGATATTGTTTTGGGCCTCAAACCCATTACACCCCAATGTCTGGCGATTGGACAATTCAATGTTGCAAGACCCTCTTATTATTGAAAATATTTCCTGTTTCATCAAAGAATACTTCCAACTAAATTCCCCAACTACAGATGACCCTGCAACATTATGGCTAGCACAAAAAACCATGATTAGAGGGGAACTGATTAAACATATAGCATGTCTTTAAAAATCCTGTAACATTAGATATAAAAACTTTTATTGACTCTGCAAAAGGCAGAAAAAGATCATAAACAGAATCCCCAAAGAAAAGATTTGTTACACTTCTTGACTAAGCTGCAAGAGGCACTTAAATTACACCTTCAACAGGAATCCCACAAAAGGGCATTATACCTTAAAAAAGTCTATTTTTTGACGCAGGTAACAAGGCAGGTATGTTACTTGCCAAAACCTTAAAATGTAATACTTTTCAAAAACATATTTTAAAACTTAATAACCCAAATAGGGAGACAGTTCATGACCCTAAGTTAATCGCCAAAACATTTAGATACTTCTATGAAACACTGTACAATTTACCCTCTTCAGTTGATGATCTTTGCAGGATCTTGATGATTACTTGCAAATTGTACACATGTCCGAATTGTACACCCAGTGCATGGAATATTTAGAAGCCCCTATAGGAAGTCCTAAAAGCAATTGATGACCTACCTTCAGGGAAAAGCTCAGGCTCTGATGAGTATTCAAATAAATATTTTAAGTTTTTTAAGGATATTCTTTCACCTCATCTACTATCCCTATTTTTTTAACAAATTGATCGTAATGGAAGCTTTCCCATAGCTTGTTTAAAGGTTCACGTATCATCATAACCAAACCCAGACAGCTCACTCATCTCTTGAAAAACTACAGGCCCATAACTCTTTTGATACCATTTCGAAAATATTCAAAAATATTAGCTAGACGTCTTAATCAAGTATTATCCCAAGTGATTCACATCGATCAGACATGATTTGATCAGACATGACAAAACTATCAGAACACTGCAGCTGATAGATTATGCAAAATATTACAAATCAGATTTAGCTATTGTTTTCACTGATGCCTAAAAAACATTAGATCACTTAAATATTTTTTTTATTTGCTATGCTTAGAAAAGTAAGTAAAGGGGAAGTTATGCTCAACTGCATTAAAAGTCTACATCAAAACCTCACAGCGAAGGTGAGAACTAATGGCATATTATCCGACAGCTTTGCAATTTACAATGGGATGAGACAAAGCTGCCTGCTCTCCCAATTATTATTCGTTATCAGTATGGATTTTCTGGTAGCTAAGATAAGACAAAACCCACTTGTTTTGGGTATACCCATCGGTCCAAATGAGTATAAAATGTCCTTATACACAGATTATATGCTCCTCACCCTGTCATCTCATAAGACTTCCCTATCTGAGGAAGTGAATTAATTCAGTAAATTTGGGAGATTTTAAAATGTTGTGGTTAATGACCAAAAATGGTAAATTCTCAATGTCACACTAACGACACAAGCGTTTGCATCTCTGTTAGACACATGTCCATACAAACCCCAAACAGGTCAATACAAACCCCAAAAGTGCTCAAATATTTAGGAATCCACCTAACGCTGAACCCTAGAACATTGTTCCAGATTAACTACATACAGTTGGTTGCTGGTATCCAGAGGGACCAACACACATGGAAAAATTGCATATTCTTCCGGTGGGGTAGGATGCAAACCCTAAAAATGAACATCCTACCCAGATTATTATATATTATTCAGATGGTCCTCATTGCACTTCCACACACTTTTCTAAGCAAGCACAAGCTATGTTAAGCTCCTTTGTATGGGGGAAGATTAAACCTTGTGTGAATAGGGTGACAATGTACTGTTCTCTGAGAGATGGAGGGTCTGCCAAAAAAATATTCATACTACAAAGCTACATGTTTAAAAAGATTGCTTGATTGGCATAGGAACAGGACTCTGATATCCTCACTGGGGGCCTTATGTTGTATGACAAAAGGGAGCAGACCTATCTGCATACAGTCTTACTCATTATATCAGAATGTATTTAATCTATAATGTCCACATTGAGGTCTCCGTTGTTGTCTTTCTCACCTAATGCAGCATTATTAGGAGGGTTAGAGGTACTGTCTCAACATTCTGAACTTTTGGAACTCAGGTATACAGTCCCTATAACTAAAATGCTTACAAATGGCAACCATAAAGACAGACATAACCAAGGTGGTGCTTTCATTAAATGGCTTAAATATAATCAATGAAAACATTTTTTGGCTACCTCCCCTTCCCGTGACTTGCTGACTAGGTCTCTCACCCCCTTTGAGCAGATGCGCCTAATGAAGTTCCCCATGTGCAATACTCTTTCATGGGCCTGCAAAATTTGATTGTATACCAGTGAGCAGGTACTTCCTAATTATGCAGAGAAATGGCATAGGGAACTTGTAAAAGACATTAGTGAATCTAAATGGAAATGCATATTTGAACACTCTAGGAAATCGTCTTCCTCCATTAGGTTTCTAGAAATCAATTATAAATTCTTAACCCAATTGTACCTTACTCCTTTTTGTATTAAAAGCTTTTTTTTTAGTTCCTCAAGGACATACTGGAGGGAATGTGGAGAGAGACTATATGTTGTGTAGCAGCCCGAATTTAAAATACTTTTGGGCTTCATTTGAGACATATGTCAATATACTACTTAGTTCAGGAACATTTAGTTCCCACTATAGTGTTATTACATTTTGTGCCAATTTGCCCTTGTAAGCTTCGCCTAAAGCTTATACAGGATGTTTTGAACTCTGCTAGACTACAGAAGTCACAGACTGTCTCTAAGATTCATATGTGGATAACACTAATGGCAGACACATTAGCTTTAGAGAAGTATAGCTATTTTTAGAAGTAATAAACGAGATCTATATTATCACATTCAATTCTAGTGGGATTCTAGCAAACAAACTTTAGAAATTTCACTAACAACTTAGTATGGGTCAATTGGATCTGGTAGCCAATAATCAAAAAGCGAAAATATATGGCATGCCCATAGTAAGGGAACCCGGATGGACTCTCTTCTTCACTCCCCCCTCTGCCTACTCCCATCGCTTCCTTCTTATTATTTTCTTCTTCCCTCTCTCTCTCTTTCTTTCTTTTTATTTCTTTGGCATGCCCTCTTTTTGTTTTAAATTAAGTAAGCAAACCTTGAACTGCTTTAAAACACAACTGTGAAGGCACTTTTGCTTTTAGATTTTGGTTTAGCAAGACCAGCTTTATTCCTGTGTCACTTGGATGTTTTTGTAATACACTTTATTCTATTGCTCTCTATGGCTTTACTTATGCCTTGTTAAATATAATTTTCTTTGGAGTACACACAGATCATGTTGTGTAGCATTGGTTTGCTGAAATGCAATATTATTGCTTTTTTCTTGTACTTGTAGTCTTCTTAATAAACAAACAAAAATATGCTGATTTCAACTTACAAACCATAAGTGTCAAATTTCAAAAATACAACAGTAATGTGAGCATTTTTTACAATACATTTTAAAATATATTTTTAGTTTGAAAAAAATGTTTCTGTTAAAAGCAATCACACATTCCATGATACATTGTCTCTCATATGTGGTTCATCTACAGCACTACTGCATTTTTCCCTTGACTTTTATGTCTCTTTAAATTAATTTAATTCCAAGGGATAGATTTATTAAGCTGCAAATGCAGCAGTTTCCGTGCGAGCCTTTAGGCTCATTAGAAACAATTGTTAAGAAGCAGCGGACGTAAGACCGCTGCTCCTTAACTCATCCGCCACCTCTGAGGTGGCGGATAGCAATCATCACGATCGGATACGAACGGGATTATTGACACCCCTGCTAGCGGCCAATTGGCCGCAAATGTGGAGGGGGTGGCATTGCACAAGAGTTCACCAGAAATGCTTTTGTAATGGTAAATGCCAACAGCGTATGCTATTGGCATTTAGCAATGTTGGGTGGACATGATCCGCTACAGCGAATCATGTCCGCCCGACAGTTAATAAATCTACCCCTAAATGTTAAAAGATAAAGGTAAATATTTGAAGCCTTTAAAATTAAAGACTATCTAAGTTTCAACGGCAGCCATGTTCCAGATATAGCAGCCATACATTGGTACTTGTTTGCTTCATCACCCATGGGTAGACATATGGCTGTAACAGCTTATTAAATTAAATGGAGACAGTTTAAGGTGGAATGAGGTGTTCCCTTTAAAGAGACTGGATATGCAAATTATGTCATTTTTATGATATTCTTTTCTTAGCTAATTTTTTTTTATTAAAATATAATACTATTTCAGTGATAACTGTGAAATGCTGTGCCTGCTCAGTGGCATGCATCATATCAGGGATTTTTCTTATAACTAAGCTGTTACAAGCCCATAATGACTCTCTAAGCAGGCCCAGTGTTTCAATATGGGGGTCAGTTTTTATTAGAAGCAGCTTTGCTAATACAAGTGTATTGCTAAGAAATTTCTGTTCAAAATTAAAATGAACATTTAATTTTAATTTTTTACTACCATGTCCTTTTAGGGAAGGACATCAATAACAAAACAAAAAAACAAACAAACATAACTTTAAGAATGCATTTAGGAAACAAGATATTACATTTCCCAACAGGTTTCTAGTAGGTTATCTTTTCTTAGATTTTTAACATATATTTTTTTGTTCTGCATTTGTCTGTAGTGTTCTTTTGTTTTTTGTTTTCTTACTGTTTTGCATCAAAATTTGCGTCCGCAGCTTTCTAGAGCATCATTTTTTGCTTTCTGCATTATTTTTGTGGCAGTTGCTTACCTCAACTATTGTTGCTAATGGACGCCAATGACAATTTTTTTTGTATGCTTGTTGATCTTGAATCCTGGGTACATTTCTGCATTATTTTCTGTTTACTGACCACTGCTGTTCTTAAATCTGTTCCAATTTTGTCTTTTTTTTTATAGTGTTCCAGGTCCTGACCTATGACTCCTCTGACCCCGATTCTGGTTTGTAACTTGGCACCTCTGCTGTCTGGCTGGTTTTGTCTCTAGCTACTCTAACCCTGATTCTGGTTTGTAATTTTGCACCTCTGCAGTCTAGCTGGTTTTGACTCTCGCCATCTCTGAGTCTGATTCTGGTTTGTGTTTTGTTACCTCTGCATCCTGATTGGTTTTGACTCTTGGCATCTCTGACCCTGATTCTGGTTTGTAATCTGGCACCTCTGCAGTCTGGCTGGTTTTGTCTCTCGACTACTCTGACCCTGATTCTGGTTTGTGATTTGGCACCTCTGCAGTCTGGCTGGTTTTAACTCTCGGCTACTCTGACCCTGATTCTGGTTTGTAATTTGGCACCTCTGTAGTCTGGCTGGTTTTGATTCTCGTCTACTCTGATCACAACCTGATTCTGGTTTGTTATTTGGTACCTCTGTATTTTGACTGGTTTTGACTCTCAGTTACTCTGACCCCAATTAAAGTTTGTGATTTGACACCTCTCCATTCTTGCTGATTGGACCCTCGGCTACTTTGACTCTGATTCTGGTTTGTGGTTTTGGCATGTTTGCCTTTAAGCTTTGGTTTGTCTTCAACTTTGCTACAGAACTTTGTTTTAACAGACCTGCCTACCGCTTCAACTTACTACAAGTCATGCCCTAGGACTTATGTTGGGTTAGTGTATATTTTTCTGTTATTCAGCTACTGAGATTTATCTCTTGGCCTTTCTGTCAAGATGAGAAAATAAGAAAATAGGGCAAAAAATTACAGGGTAAAAAGCAATGTCCACAGACTCTCCACTTGAACCGCCAATACAGCTGGCCCTAAAATGGAGTTACGCTGCATCTGAGAAGGCTCTCCTGGAGAACATTTTCCAACAGCTGATTCAACTTGACTGATAGGTGAACCGGGAGTTACTAGGAATCAGTAAGACTTCACAGCATTCGCCTGTTTTAAAGATTTTCATTGATGTGCTTGCCATTTTTATAAATCTGATACGCTGATTACCTTATTTGAATGTTTTAATTCTGGTTATTAAAGTGTTTCACTTAAGTCCAGTTGAGCTTTTTCCCTTTATAGCTTTCAGTTTTATCCACAAATTATGATACAAAACCAATAAGTAAACAAAAAACAAGGCAGCATTTCAATTTGTTGCATGATACACAAGTGTTGCATACGTTCAAAATATGTATAATGGATATAGGATTTTAACTTTATTAATGCAGTCTGGAACTGTTCATGTTCCATATAGATATATAGATTCATATAAATAGATAGATAGATTATTGATAGATAGATAGATAGATAGATAGATAGATAGATAGATAGATACTTTACAACCTTCAACATAAATAACTATTTATTTTTATTCCTATTTTACTGGCAATTTCGTCTTCTAAAAGTGTACCCAGATGATTCCTTTTTCTACAACAAAGAGCTATTATAGACTGAAACTACACAGTTTCCAGAATAGGACTAGGAATAAGAAAGTTTGATAAAGAATCCAGCCAAAATAGTATACTATTTAATATATTACTGTGTAATATTTAATAATATACATTTTAATTAATCAAATAAAACCGGGGACCTTGAAATCTCCCTTTAACATTAGAATTAGAAATTTCCTATATATTCAGCTTCAGATTCATATATCATTCTGTATTGAAATCAAAAGTTACATTTGGAACAAAACCCTAAAACACTTTTTTTATGAGCTTGACTGTCACATCTCATAACATGCTGACTTAACAATGCCTTGCTAATTAATCTAACAGACACTGCCTTGGCAAAAAGTCGACTTTCAAATTAGTAAAGGTACTACATTTCTGCAGGGTTAGAGAGTTTTTTCTATGCTTCATTAAAATATGTCAAACAAATGTTTGGATTTCTCCAGAAATTCTAAAAAAAAAAACACTGAAAAAAATACAGTGATTATTCAGATGTAAAGTATAAAACCATACAGTGCAGTGTTCTCTCTAGGACCTTTTTAGTGGGTGCACCACTCAGCTAAAATTTAAGTCAATAAAGAGCTAAAATTAGATAATATTAAAAATTTTAACGCTAATTGCACAGATTATCATTAAATAAATTTATGTTAAATTATGCAATAAACGTGTGCCTTGGATAGCAGAAAACATTACAATTTTACAAAGTATTACTCTGCCCCTACCCGGCTACTTCATAATGCCACCCGGCTGGAATCATTTTCTGTAGAGAACACTGCAACAATATTTCTTTCAATGAGATTAAAAGGAGACAATTTCCTATTTATATTATGCAGTTTTAAATGTTTTTAAAGGGACAGTAAACACCTTAAGATTTTTTTTATATAAAATGTTTAGATTTGAATAATAACTCAGAATTTAAAATTCACCCTGCTGGCTTCTCGAGGTAAATGCACCCTGCTTACTTTTCAATGTGAACTTTGCTACATATGTCCCTAATTGGCTTGAAACTGATAGCAACTGCAAAACAATTCATTTTATACATTATGACTGTGGCTAGTCTTATCTGTAGACTGAAGCTCAGATTGGCTTCTCCAAATCAGGTAAATGGTGGGTGGAATTTGGCTGCTAAAAGGATGTAATTTGTTTTAAAAATGTTTAGATTGATATGTTATTGTATTGCAACATAACAGAAATGTATTTTAGTTACAAGGTGTTAACTGTCCCTTTAATTGTGTAAATTAATAGCATTCCACTCACCTTTCTTATACCTTCAGATGGGCTTGACACACAGTTATCAGCTCCATTATTCTTACTTATAGTCCTCCATAGCTCTGCAAATGTGCTGTCCTGTTCCAAAGGATTAGTGCCTTTTGCCTTAAAATATTCATACACTGACGAATCCTTTACAGTTCCATAGGACATATCCATTTGTTTGGCCAGATCTTGAAATGTTCTATAACACAAAAGACAAGAATCATAAATACTGTTTATGCACTTAGAAATATTTTTGTATTAAAGCACACTGAATGTCCATGTTTATTGTTGCAGTAAGATAAAAAAGGTTGCATTTTTTTTTAAATGGGTTACATTTTAGTAGCCCACATGAGACAGACTTGAAACAGATGGATCACATGTAACCATTGCTATCTCGATACAGACGACACAGATATTGTGCAAAGCTAAATTAAAGCAAGAATCATAAAGAAATCTGCACCTGGAAAGTACTTTATCATATCTATATCATCCTTTCTTATGATGGAAAGCCCTATTTGGTTGCTTCACTCAAGTGACCAAGTGGATCAATCACAAATATGACGCTGAAGATATTTGTATGATCCACAACATATCACACCTGCTAGATCCAGTTGATCCAAATGCACTTTATTATATAACTGGAATATGCAACACAAAACTCTACAGTTTGAATGTGTAAGAAAGACAAAGTATGACTAAGAGTTTATGAAAACTGCTCATACTTCCTATAAAGGTCTAGATTACAAGTAGAATGCAATCAATAGCTCAGCTAGCATCATCTTGTGTGTGACTTTGAGCAAAGAATAATGCATAATCTGATATTACAATTGGATAGATAAATATTTTAACCAAAGCATCTAAAACTTAAGTTGACTAGAAAATATCACCTGAACATTTACCTCAGAATTTCTTAAGCATTCACACCCCATTGTAAAGGGACTTTAAGCAGCCAATCAGGATGCTAGTCCTAGGACATGCAAGGGAGCGTGCATCTGGCATGTGCAGACACAGCCATGTTATTTACCTATTCACTTTAAGGAAGTTTACTATAAAATCTCACGAGATTTCAATGAAATTTCCTGCGATCACAGCAAAGCATAGCATGCCCTCAGTTTTGCTGATGGGTTAGTTTTTCTTTTTTTTTTTTTGCTTTCAACTTGCGGCTGTACAGTAGCTAAAGTATAACTGTTACCAGAACACTTACTCTTGTAAGATGAAGAAATTTTGAGTTAAAATGTCTTGCTTTTTTTACATAGAGATGGTCAGGTGATATTTTCTTTTCAGCTTTCTACAGTTATGCTGCAACACTTTTAAGTGATTTAGCATATGAGTGTAATGCCTCTTTAAGTGTTGCTCTTTAACATAATCCTAGTGCATCTCTGAAATGTAGAGCTTTTTAAGACCTGAAGTAAATCATTATTATCAATAGTATAGCACAGAGCTACATGAAAATATCCCCACTAACTGTGCACCATCAGCCAAGTGCACCCTCTGCAGTATCCAACATTAATTTTACAACGTGCTCCAATAAAAGTCTAGTATTTGAGGGATTTAGCACACCCACACTATCCAACATACAGATGTTAGAGTAGGTTGCTTAGAATTCCCACTTTTAATAGGATTGCTCCATTTTTTAACACTGTCTCTTTGACCCCAGAACTTTTTGAGGGGATGTCCCATTTTGGATCATGACTGTTTACTTATTTCATTTTTTATTATACATACACAATGCTTACTCATATCTGTAAGTGCCTCTATATAGTTGATTTGCAGAGAGAGAGCAATTGAACATAAGACAGCAGTTGAACATTAAAGAGAGAGTTGAAAAGAAGAGACAGTGCTGGATTGTAGTGAAACAGAGAGAGACATAACTATGTGAGTTTATGGTTAATAACTACTAATGTATTTTATTGTGAAGTGATATCTGTTATGAATTTTATATTTATACAGGTAAAACCAAATATGTTAGCGTGTGTGAGAGGTAGAAGAAAGACCTTTCAAAATATAAAATAAAGAGACACATAAGTAGATGGAGTCTTCTGGATAACAAACTTAAAAATCAATTATGGCTGGTAGCAATTAAAGTTGATTATGCCTGGTATATTTTATTATCTCAATGTTTTAAGCAAGACGTTTTTAATTAATAACATTGATAATAGTTGCAGCTATGATTGTCATTCATTATTTAATTTAAAATAAATTGTTTGAAATGCTAAAACAAATCCTAGTCTAATCATTTATCATCTTGAGTACGTTGTTTGACGTCGGTGAGCTATTTAACGATAAAAAAATAACTTTGGATTTGTAATATGAGCACAAAAATACAAGAGCGATTGATTGTGCTTGAGCGATGTTAAAGAATATAGATAATGGACTAGATTACAAGTGGAGCACTAATTTAACGTGCACCCGTAAACATGCAAATTTGTGTGCCCGTTTATGGGCGCACATTAAATAACCAGCCATTACGAGTGGCTGGTTAATGCTACTACAAGCTCTTTGTGCTTTGCGCTTTGTGCTAGACTTCAATAACCAGAGGTCAGACCCACAATTGCCCCCAATATAAAGTAGTGTTCTTTTTTTTTTTTTTTTTTTTTAAATATGAGCATCTTTTTTTTATTATTATTAAAAAACTGCATGAAGTGTTTTAATTGTTAATAATATGGGGGTTTTTATTAAATATTTTTATTGTTTTGTTTTTTTCAGTATATCTGTGTTAACAATTACTAATGTTATGACATTATTACATAATCACATCTTTACGCATATAGAATTTTAGAGCGAGAGTGTCAAAAGATCTCCTGGACAAGTAGTTCTCTCAAAACAAGTTTGCTCTATTCCGTTTCTTTCTTTGATTATGCCTTAAGGAAACTGAAGTTAAAAGGGAAAGAATAGGAAGGGATGGTGGATGAGGGGGGGCATTAATAGTAGTGTGATCTCCTGTGTATATAATCTATCTTGAGCTTTATCGACCTGAGCTATGTGCGAAGTAAGACGGAAGAGGCAAACTTATGTTCTCTTTATTTGTTTATTTTTACTTTTTTTTATTGAATCATAATCATTATACAAATGCAAATAAGCAAAAAAACCCAAATTAAATAAAAAAAAATCAAAAAAATCCGTACAGTACAGTTTCATGCTTAAACAACATATGACCCTTCACATATACATTGAAAGGTATTAAGGACCATACTGTAGTCTGACCAGGCTGTGTGGGATTTCTCGTAGTTGACTAACAATGATAGGGTAGTTTGGTCACATAGTATATAGTCTAGACATGTGTAAGTGTGCTGCAGGTTTGAAAAATGATGTAGTACTTGGTTTCCGGGTGAGAGGTTCGCATGGTGTCAAACAGGGGTATGGTTCACAAAGCAGACCAGTTCGCTTTTATTTGGTTATTGCTCATATATGAGCGACTCATTGAAGTGTCGAGTTGTGGGCATATAGGGAAATTAAAATTGCCTCCTATTATTATCATCCCTTTAGTTATGCGTGAATAAACAGGATGTCAGTCGGTTGGGTGCATATAGAGTTAAGATTGTAATCGGCCTCCCATAATAAAGTCCTATCACTATCAAAAGTATACCCTCAGGGTCTGAGTGCTTATGTATCAGTTCAAAGGGAGAGCCCCTACGGGACAATATACCTACACCATTATTTTATATGGGCCTGAACTAAGGTACTATTGGTCATAATAGAGTTTAGAGATATTTGGTTATTTAGTCTTAGTGAAGTATGTTTCTTGTATGAGTACTATATCTAATTTACATTTGTGGAAGTGGTGCAGAGCTATAAAGCGTTTCTCTAGGGACAAAAAGCCTTTAACATTTTGTGTAGCTATATTAAATTGACTGTTGGCGGACATTGTTGTCGATGAACGTGTTGTTTGTACTGACTACAAACAACACTACTTTTTCAAGTAGTTATGTTTAGGAGGTTTGGGTATTTGCTGTCTAGTTCGAAGGGGGGGGGGAAGAGTGGGAGTATGGGGATGTAAGGTTGTAGAAAGGTAATGTACTAAATGTCCTCAACAAAGGAATAGTTCCCAAGTATGAGGAGTAACCTGTAATAAGGGGTATAAACACAAACAAACAGAACCCGTGAACAGCGGGGGTTGGTAACATGTTGAATTATACAAGCAGAAAAATCATCTTTGTTTCTGAACTATAATGGTAATGGACATGATATCTAACTATGCTCTTCTAGCCATAATACATGTTTAAAATCTAAGCAATCTTGTATCTGTCTTATGTCTGGTGTGATCTTAACCACAGTATATCAAACAACAGTAAATAACAGAAATGAACACCTATAAAAAAAATAGGAGAAAAAGATGAAACACACAAACAGTCTTTAAGGCATTTAAATTTACATTGTATGCACATTATAAACTTACGATTGAGTAGAACGCTACTCTCCACAATATGAGGGAAAGTGATTTAGGAAAGTCACATGTTGGTAGTGTTCATATTTTTTCTGCAGAGGTAGTTGGAGGTTTCTTTTTAGACCTAGAAGCTGCGGCTTCTGCCAAGGTCTGTCTTTGGGGCTTGGGGACTTGCTTGGGAAGCTTGGAAGTTGGTTGCTCTTCGGTTTCTGAAGGTTGTGGTGGAGGTATGCTTAATTGGTTGCAGAAGGAGACAGCGTCCGCTGGATCTTGAAAGACGTGGAGTTTGCCATTCTTATTTTTCAGTAGGGATACTGGGAATCTCCATCAGTAAGGTATTTGCATGGAGCATAGCTGTGTAGTTAAGGTACCAAACTATTTTCTTTTCTGTAGTGTCTTGGCTGAAAGGTCTTGATAGATTTGTATACGAGACCCCACTTGGAAGAAATTTGGTTGTGCTCTTGAGAAATTGTAGATTTTTTCTCTGTCCCTGTATGTCTGGATGCGTAGTATAACGTTTCGTGGTGGCTGATTGTCCCCTGGTTTGGGGTGCAGGGATCGGTGCACTCTATCTTATTGGACTTCTTCCATCACTACTGAATTAGCGATTGCCAAAGATTGAAATAAACTTTGTAAATATTCTGGTAATGTCTTGCCATTCACAGACTTCGGTATCCCTCTTATTCGCAGGTTGTTCCTGTGTGTTCTATTTTCAATGTCATCAAGCTTATTTTCAAATTCTGAGATTTGTGTCTGTTGGTTGGTGATGGTTTGTGACATTTCATCCATATCTTTAACAAGTTCTTCACTATCGTCTTCTAACGCCTCAACTCTGAACCCCAATTCCTTTATGTCCCTTTTAAGATCTGCACATTATTCCCGTATACATACTTTGACTTGGCTGATCAAGACTTCTATTGCTTTTAGAGTAACGGGGCCGTCTTCTAAGGTACTAAGGTTCATTGGTGAATTGGGGTTTGATGAGGGAGAGGGCGCATCCACTATTGGTTCTTCATTATCTTCATCTGTTAAGATAGTCACTTTTTTATGTTTATTTAGGTTCTTGAAACAGCTATTTACATAGCCTATTGCTGGTTTAATGTTCTTGTCAGCTTTATTAGTTCTGCGATGCAACATGTTTAAATACTGAGGTGTGGCGTTGATGTTCGTAAGGTTATTCAAAGGCTGCTTTTATATAGAATGAGCCTGGGTCTTGGTATTATATAAAGAGATGCATGTGTTGATAGCAAATAAGCTCAGCCAGATCTTTCCCTGTATTTTAGCAGGAGCTCACCATGACAGGAATTGTATGCCTATATATAGGGTTGAGAGGCAGTGTTATTGCATTATGCCAAGAGTCCTTTTTTTCTTGCCTTTTGGTCACTAAGTTGATTACATTTATGTAGCGTGGAGGCTCTAATTGTGGGCCTTAGTTTGCAGGGTTCATGCGTGCCATGCGCAGCAAGTTTTAGGCATGCACTTATTTATATTGGATTTGTCATTTGTGCATATATGCCTGTTTCTTAGGTGGTTATTTTGCCCTTCTTTTAATTTATGCACTCACTTCTGAGTAGTCATGTGCGTATAGGCCTTACACACTCCTGTTTTTCATCCTGTAACGTGGCTGTGGTCGGATCGCAGGCCTATTGTTGTCTCAAATGGCTCATTCAACGGCAGCAGGGTGATCCGTTTGTGTGCCCAGATCTTGGGTTCTTCATGCAGACCGTTCTCAGATGCAGCCTAGTTTGCCTGGTAAGTGTGGCGGTGTGACGTAGGTGAATCTTTACGAGGCTTTTCTTGTTGGGAGCCAAACATAGAAAATAACATAACCAGCTTGTACTGCAGGTCTTGGGCTCCATTAAGTGTTTGTTTTCTGCTCAAATTGAGCGGATTGTAGCTCTTGGTCACGGGTGCCACTGTAACTCTGTATGGAGCTCTACACAAGTGCAGCTATCTCTGACGACCGCAGGCTCCACCCCCGTTAATAACATGTTTATATACATATATATTTAAAATTTGCAGCCGACTTCCCCCTTTGCTGCGCTAGGTTCTGTTCCATGTCTACCGGCATCAGATTGAGGCTCCCATTGGAGACTATGGAGGCTTCTATGCAATGCAAATGCGAGGTTGCATTCACATTGCTCTTAACTTCTTATACAAAATGTGCGCTGGTATTACAAGTGGAGCGCCAATGTTGTGCTCGGGAAAGTGCAATTTGCGCTCCACTTGTAATCTGGACCAACATTTTTTGAGCTCCATCCGTATTCCTCCAATCGTTGCATGCCCCATGAACTGTATTCTAAAGTGGGCACTCAACGATTGGAGGAAGTCGGATTTATCATCAATCAGCTCAATACAGTAAGAGATGCGGGTGGAGGATCGGCGGTATGTTTAGCATAACACAATGGTAAATATTTTTAAAAAGAAGAGCAATTGTAAACTAAAGTGCTGACTGTTTTTAAGATTGTTTATAGAAACTTGGCAGTAATTCATTCAACATTACAATCACTTTACAATTACATGCACTACCAGATTAGACCATGTCATTTTTTACTACAATGACCCTTTAAATTACAAGCAAAGTATACATTACATTCAAACACTATAGAAATGCAATAAGATAAGACATGGGATCAATATTAGACCATTTGCATATGAAATATTTAGACTTTTGTAGTATACCAAGGACTAAAGTTTAGCCTAGAAGTCAAGGGACCCAATGCTACCAACATGTGAGTCACAACCTAACTATCCCTGTTGTGGTAATTTGCAACTCAATCTCCATTAAATTAGTGGAACAAATACCATATGGGGGCTCCTAGCTGCATGATTTTAAAGGTACACAAAATAAAATATTTTCCTTTCATGATTCAGATAGAGCATAAAGTTTCAACTTTCCAATTTACTTCTATTAACCAATTTTCTTCTCTCTCTTGGTACCCTTTGTTGAAAAGCAGGTAGGTAAGCTCAGGGGCGCGCACATGTCTGCAGTACTACATGGTTACAGTTTTGCAAGAATGTTATAAATTAGAAAGAGCACTAGATGACAGCACATTTTCCTGTTATGTAGTGCTGCAGACATGCGCACGTTACCTACCTAGGTATCTCTTTAATAAAGAATGTCATGAGAACTAAACAAATTTGACCATAGAAGTAAATTTGAAACTTTAAAAAAAAAAATCACATGCTCTGTCTGAATCAAGGATATTAAATTTTGCACTACATGTCTCTCTAATAATGGCTGTTTCCTATTTCAAATTCTTAAAACTAAAAGCTCTTTGCATTTGTATTAAAACCCTGGTGTAATTATTTATACAATTGCTACCCAATGTTTATTTAAGCCTTTATTACCAGCTGCAAGCCTCTGAAAATATGCCAAAAAAAAGTTGAAAAGACACAATACAGTACTATTTTTAAATCTATTTATCTTAGTCTGCTTCACTATTTTTATTGTTTACAAATATAGATA
>CAJPDP010559900.1:0-12331 GCA_905336975.1 Bombina variegata variegata
AGGTATGGGTGTTAACAGGTTCGAACGTGCTAATCCCTTTAAAGGGTTTAATGAGTATATTCACCTTTATCTCTAAAGAAATCTTTCAGCTTAAAAAGACATTTGAACCTCCCAACATCAACATGTAAATCAAATAAATTACACTTAGACCTAGGAACAAATGAGAGGCCTTTATTGAGCACACTATGTTCTTCTGGAATCAAAATACGTGTGCTAAGATTATATACTATTGTTTCTGTTTCTTGTTTGCTCCCCCTCCTGATGTGTCGGCGTCGGGGGCCTGGGGTAAAGGTTTTTCTTGTGTTGATCTAGTGCTGACCCCTATCTGTATAGGTATCTGTGCTGGGGGGTTTAAAACCCCATCGGAGGAGTCTCCTCCACTACTGTCAACTGTTGTGAAGTTTAGTCTCCTACTTTTATTGTAGGTTCTTCTACGGCCATATGAGGTACTGTTATCCTTACCGTACAACCACCTGTACACTTTTTTTTTCCCTATAGTCGTTCTCTACTGTAGAAAATGTCTTATTCTTAAAGGCAAGTAAGTCCTGTTTGTATTTAGTCACCTGAACCTGTAATTTCGAAACCCAATCAGTACTGGTGTCTGCTCTGAGTACACTAAGCAGTGTATCTTTAACAGTAGCAATCTCTTGTTGAACTGTTGCTTTTAATCTAGACACTTCTTCAATGACTAGGAGCATTAGATTGTGTGAACATTTACTGAGAATCCTGCACCATCACCTACAAAATTCAATATTGGTGCGCCCTAATGTGGGAATATTTTTAACCCTGAATCCTCAGGGCATAAACTTCAGTTTATGGTACTTAGATAAGTATACTGCATGGAGATAAAAATCTCTTTTTTTTGTAAGTGTAATAGCTTATGATATATATTTGTTGGTGTCTCACCTCGAGTTTCCTGCAGCTCCTGAATGTCGACATCACACCGAATGCGGGCTGCATCCTCTTCCGTAAAAGCAAACTCTTCTATATTCCCAAAAGAATCATCCTTGGGGTTATCCTGAGTGTTAGAAATTACTTCCATAGGCAAATAAGCAATGGCAAAGGCAGAAACAAATGTGCTATAATATATAACCACACAGAAATATATTAGAATGATGTCTGATGAAGGAACTCCACAATCTTAGACAAAACAGTAGTGGAGGAGACTCCTCCGACTGGGATTTAAACCCCCCAGCACAGATACGTACACAGATAGGGGTCAGCACTAGATCAACACAAAAAAAACCTTTACCCCAGGCCCCCGATGCTGACACATCAGGAGGGGGAGGGGGAGAAAGAAAAAGGGTGACAAACAAGAAACAGAAACAATATTATATAATCTTAGCACACGTATTTTGACGCCAGAAGAACATAGTGTCCTCAATAAAGGCCTCTCATTTGTGCCTAGGTCTAAGTGTAATTTATTTGATTTACATGTTGATTTTGGGAGGTTCCAGCATCTTCTTAAGCTGAAAGATTTCTTTAGAGATAAAGGTGAATATACTTGTTCGAACCTGTTAACACCCATACCTCTATTAAGACGTTTCATCAGGTCTTCATCTCAACATTGTCTGATATCCTTTCCAAGATAACACCTAGTAGGGATAATCTCACTCAAACTGAAAGGATGGTGATTAAAGCTCTTTCTAGTGACAGTGATATTGTCATTAGGCCTGCTGATAAGGGCGGGGCCATAGTCGTTCTTGATTTTGCCAAATACAGAATGGAAGCACACAGACAATTATATGATGTGGTCACATACAGGAAATTGTCAGGGAATCCCACCTCTGGCTTTGAAAAAAGAGTTGATAAATTCTAGGGTTTTGCACATACTGCTAACATCATTGATGATGATATCTGGGCATTTTTAACTGTGGATAACCCCATTTGCCCTATTTTATATCTGCTTCCCAAGATTCACAAAACCTTGGAAAATCCCCCTGGCAGACCTATAGTTTCTTCCAGGGTATCTCTCTTCCAGCAGCTTGCTGAGTATATAGATTTTTTCTTACAGCCAGTAGTGCAGTCTACTAAATCGTACCTAAGGGATTCCTTTTAATTAATGAATTAATCTTTTGAATACACTTGATATTAACACAAATTTAGACTTGCTCGTCACGATGGACGTAGTAAGTCTATACACCGTGATTCCCCATAAGCATGGAATCCAAATGGTGAAGGAACTATTGATCGATAGTGAACATTACTCAGGTCCCCCCATTGAGTTTTTGTTGAATCTGATTGAGCTCTGCCTAGAGAAAAAAAATGTAGATTCGAAAATGAATTTTTCCTCCAGCTTTTGGGTACGGTGATGTGGTCGAGTATGGCCCCATCCTACGCCAACCTATACATGGCCAAATATGAGCAGAATAATATTTTCAATCCGCAGCACGACTCCATCAGATTCTATCATCGCTACATCGACAATGTGTTTTTAATTTGGAGGGGTACCCCTGAATCACTTACCCAGTGGTTCAAAGCGCTCAATTCACTAGAATCCACTATTAGATTCAAAATTGAATGGGACACCCAGAAAACTTATTTCTTGGATATTGAAATAAACAAAGCTGATACAGGGGATAAGAGCAGTTTACAGACCACTCTGTATCATAAGGATACCAACAAGAATTCAATCCTTCACTATTACAGTTTTCACCCGCACACTCAAAAGAACGGTGTCAGTTCTCCTCGCAGATCCTGAGAGTCATAAGGAATAACACTGAAGGTTCCCGTAAGAAATCCCAACTACAAGAGTTGTCTCAAAAATTCTTACAACGAGGATACCCCCAACACCTGATTGAACAACAAAGTTTGGTTGCTGAGCAACAAACACAAGAGAATCTTATTGAGAGGAAAGTAGTAAAGAAGGATGCTCCACAGTTGAATTTTGTGACTACCTACACTCCAGGCTCCCCAGTGGTAGCAGCCACTATTAAGGACAACTGGAAAAGGACATGAGTTTACCCTTCTATGATCTACATCCTCCCAGGATGGTCTATAAGAGATCCAAAAACCTAAGAGATCTTTTGGTAATTAATGACCCGTTGCATTGCTATGAATGCAAATCCTGGTTACCAAAGGCTAAACTAGGTTGTTACTGATGTGGCAACTGTGTCACTTGTAACAGCATGATATCTGGCAATCATTTGCCCATAATCCATATATTACATAGGGAAAACAGTAACCACCTTCAGAAAATGGCTGGCGAATCACAAATCAGCAAAACGCCAAGCTATCAACAAAGGCAGTTCGGAACAGCCGGTCACGAGATATTTTTGGCAAGCTGGACACTCTGTATCAATATGTATGGGGTATGTCCAGAGCGCCTCAAATGGGCAAGGTATTAAGTACTTGTCACTATTGTGACTTATTGGCCTTTAAAATGATTGAGTTGATGAGGGTAATGTAAGGTTACAATAAACCAACATTTATTACATACAATAAATAATAAATTGTGGATCCACAATAAACATATTCATCTAAAATTATTTAAAACGTTAAAAATGAAATTGGTGGTGATAGTATATATTGATGACCTACTCACTCACACTACTTTGTGTGAATCCAGTTTGAGGAGTGATCACGTTCTATGTGGCAGATAGGAAAAACAAGCTTAGGGTAAGATGAAGTTGTTACTTATAGTTACAGTGAAACCATGAGATATATGCTGGTATGTGGAACTCAATGTAAAAATCCAACTATCAACTTGCAAAAAATATATACTTGCAAAAAATATAACATCCAAATTATAACATTGTGGTTTAAAAGTATCCAAATTGTGTTAAAATTTGCACATGCAAAACAAAATAAAAAATTTAAAAAATTAAAAATAATAAAAAATTGAAAAAAATGTGTACACTGCGTGAGTGTGAAGCCGTGTGAAAAAAATATTTAAAAACCAGGTGAAAAAATCTGAAGATGTTAGAAACAAAAATTAACAGTGATAATCCAATGCATTGAATAAGTCTAACTTGTAATAAAAAATTCAATAAATCAAACTTGTTTCCTGGTGGTGAGAGATCTTGATGGTGAGAAATCCGGTAGTGAGAATCTTGTTGGATCCTTAGTGTTCACTCTGTTGTCCAATTTTAGTCCCTGATATAGTGTCCTGTAAAAGTATAAAAAATAGTGTAGAACGTCTAAACTTTGAGTCAAGAATTGAAAATGAACTTACCAGCTAATAATCAACGCGTTTCTGCCCCTTCAAGGCCTTTCTCAAGATTAGTAGCTGTCCCTAGCTGGTAGTCCTTTATATAAAATGTTGAGCCCATTTAGTTTGATTGTGGGCGTGGCTTAAAACCAGATGTGTTGTATGTGTATATTGTCTGTTGTCCTATTTATTCTTTTCTTTGATATAATTCATTTAACATTTTGCATTTAGTGTTTATATATGTTTCTTTTTTATATATTCTTTCTCAAAAGGACAAAGATATTATCATCTTTTTTATTTATTTGTTATCCTCCCACATCCGTTTTTGCCGTGTTGTCTATAGTTTTGTTTACCTCTTAGGGAAAGTGGGTTTGTCTGGCCTCCTTAGCTCTGATTGGTTAGAACTATTTTCCGTCGGTCTGTTAAATCACTCCTAATGCGAACAGCTGATATCTTTTTACTGCAGCCAAGATCGTATGGCTTTTTAGCAAGTCCTCTCGGTCTAAATACCCGACCGTTAGCTGAGGGCTGTGATCTAATCATTCTGTTAGAAATGTTTTTGGCTGTGAGTAATTCTAAAAACGGCGCTAGCTGCCTATGGTGATCCCACCTCTTAGTCCTGATTGGTTCATCTTTCATATCCGGTAGTCTCCATTGGACCGGGTTTGTTTACTTTTTGTTTACTTTTTATTCACTCCTGCTGGTTCAAAACAAAGCTGTTCACGTGAGTGTGTGTAGTCTGTTCTGTGGGAGACAATCTATGAAGTGTCATAAGTTAACTCCTTATTTTACACATGTTAGACTTATGTTGATTACTACTTTTTATGTTGTTGTAGAGGTATACATGTTACAATAACGATTACATTAGTATAAATATGTCATTACTCTGAGATAACTGAAAATAAATGGAAGAACCATATTGCAATAACCCCCCTTGGCCATGTCTGTGGCCCTCTCTGCACCCGATGGCCAAGGGGGGTTATTGCAGGATGCCTCGATATCGAGGCATCACTGCAATAACCGGAAAGCGGCTGGAAGTGATAGGGATCACGTCCACCGCTTTCCAAAACCAAGGACATATGCCATACGTCCTCGGTCATTAACTGTACTTTTTTTTAGGACATACGGAGTACGTCCTTGGTCCTTAAGGGGTTAATCAGAGGAAAGAAACTGATAATACTAGGTTGATGTAAATGTGTGAAGATATAAAAAATAGAAAATTAGAAGATAAAAAATATGAAGTGTTTATAAGAGAGGGGAATCTTAATAAACAGCGATTCTCTATTTTGAGTTTATTATGGAATTAGATCATTATGTAAATCTTACACTGAATGATCTAATATTCCGATAGTGATACTCTTTAATCA
Organism: Bombina variegata variegata; assembly: GCA_905336975.1. Taxonomy (NCBI): domain Eukaryota; kingdom Metazoa; phylum Chordata; class Amphibia; order Anura; family Bombinatoridae; genus Bombina; species Bombina variegata. The sequence goes on from CAJPDP010559900.1 coordinate 5,518, forward strand.
GAGGGAAGAGACCGATAATACAGATTGATGTAAATGTGTGAAGATATAAAAATGATTTACTTACAGACTAATCTATAAGGATATGAGGGATAATACGTGTGTTATGATGAAGAAAAAGATAAGGATGTCATATGAGATCATCTTATTAAGTGTTCTCCTTCTAGCTAGTTTTATCTTTAGGGGTGGTCTCTCTGTTTTATATGAGCACTTAGTGATCTCCCTCAAGTTGCTTGTCTTTATGATTATGTAAAGGCTCTAGAAAGTTTCTATATTACACGAAGGGTACTTCTCCCCTTTATGTTGATAGGAGAATATTTGTCTATAGATAAGCCTTACTTCTTTTAGCTAATCTAGACACTTTGAAGGTAGAGGGCAGGTATATGTATCTAGTAATATGTGAAGACAATATAGTTAGGGAGGGGATTTGAGGAGGAAGCAGCTCTATTGACTCTATCTCAGGCTGTCAATCGGTATATATACCTAAATTCAATAGATGAAGCTGCATATAGGTGTAGAGTTAATTTCCAACCTAAGGTTAGTGGGTAACAGATTTAGTTCTGGGGAGAGGTTGTATCTTTGGGACCTATTTATAGTTTGTGTTCTTCCTCTTCGGATTTATATATCTAGTTAATCTTTTAGATTTTGTTCCTTTGTTGATCTTATTATAAGTGAGTAGAGATCTTTTTCAGATTCGGTTGGGATTGAGTCACAACATATGATCTTTAACCCTTGTAGTTCTGGGGAGATTAAGTAATGGAGAACAAATCTTATATAACATTAGAGAGGTCAGGTCATGATGGTCAAGATGATGGAGAACAAATCTTATATAACATTAGAAAGGGCAGGTCATGATGGTCCAGATGTCTTATAAATTTGGTCTTTTCGATATAATTCTTGTCAATATAATTCTTCTGGTTGTTGGTATCACTTAAAGGAGGGTGAGGAGGAGCTTCTTAGTTTAGTTTTAGCAGTAATACTAGTAGGTCCAGATGTCTTATACATTTAGTTTATCTTCGATCTTGTTGGTATAATTCTTCTGGTTGTTTTTGTCAATTGGAAAAAAGTGAGAAGGGACTTCTTAGAGTAATCTTATCAATAAATCTACATGCTAGTAAGATTAGACGTGTGTAGATATGCTTTTTATTAGTGATCTTTAAATTCTTAGAAGATGGGCCAGATCTTCCTTATTGTTGAGCCCTGTAGGGTGTAAACAGTCTAATTTGAATATCCATTTTGATTCAGAAGTAAGTAATTTCTTTTCGAAATCACCACCTCTCCAATTTTTCTTGATTTTTTGTATACCACAAAATGTTAGGTCTTTTATATTACCCTAGTGTTTAGTTGTAAAGTGGTTATAAAGGACTGTGTCCATATTTAACTTCTCTATCTATGTGTTTGCAGATCCAATCTTTCAGGCTTCTTGAAGTCTGCCCAACATACTTGAGTCCACAGGTACATTCAACTAGATAGATGACCCCTTTATCATTGCATCTGATAAGGTCTTGGATCTTGAATAATTCTTTGGTGTGATTAGATTGGAATTTGTCAGTTTTTTTACCACATTTACAGGCTTTTCAGCTTGGACACGGAAAGAATCCTTTGATTCTTTTCCCACAGACATCATTGGTTCTTAATGATTTATTCTTCTGTACACTTGGTGCCAGTCTGTTTTTTAGATTATTGGTCTTTCTGTATATGAATTTTGGTCGGGTTGGTAGCTTGTCTCCAATGATGTCATCCTCTTTCAACAAGGACCAATGTTTTGAAAAGATGTCTTCCAGAATATGTCGATTGCTGCTAAATTCTGTGATCATTTGGACATTAAGTACTTCATCACCATTTTCTTGTATCTTGTGGTCTTCATACTTCATCAGTTCTCCTCTTTCCACCCTTCTTACTTCTTCTGTTTTTTGGTCAAGTAAGTTCTCATCAAATCCTCTTTCAATGAATTTGTTTTTCAGAAATGCAGCTTGTTCCTCCCATTTGTCTGAATCAGAGCAGTTTTTTCTGATCCTTAGGAACTGTCCTTTTGGGATATTTTCTTTCCATTTTCTATGGTGACATCTTAAACTATGAATATAATTATTGCTATCGACCTCTTTAAAAAATGTTGATGTTTCCCATCTGCCTTCTTTTGCTTCAATTTTTAGATCTAAGAAAGTGATCATTGTTAGACTCCATTCATGTGTGAATTTTATATTATAGCGGTTCTTATTCATGACTTCTATTGTATATTCAAGGTCTTCTGTTGTGCCTTTCCATATGATTAGAATATCATTAATATATCTGCGGTATAGGACCAGGTCCGTGCTAGCTGGGCAAGATTCCCAAAAATATTTTCTCCCATCTGACCATATATAAGTTCGCATAACTTGGCGCGAACCTGGTCCCCATCGCTGTACCGCAAGTCTGTTTATAATACTTTCCTTCATTACAGAAGTAATTATGGGATAAGATGTATTGTATACTTTCCAATAAGACGTTGCTTTGTTCTTCCGGGACATCCGAATCCTTATCTAGAAAATATTTAAGGGTTTCTAGCCCTTCTTTATGTGGGATATTTGTATATAATGACATAATGTCACATGTCGCTAGTACATATCCTTCTTCCCAAGTGTTGTCTAGTAGGTTTAATACCTGTGTCGAGTCTCTCAGAAATGATGGTAACTGTCGAACATATATTTGCAGATTTTTATCTACATATTCTGAGAGGTTGCTGGTTAGTGAATCAATCCCAGATATAATTGGTCTTCCAGGTGGATTCTGAAGACTCTTGTGTATTTTAGGTAGATGGTATAGCACTGGGGTAATTGGATATTTGATATCAATATATTTGAATTGTTTTTCATTTAATATCCCCAGTGTTCTGGCCTTTCCTAATAGGGTTTTTAGTTCTGTCTGATAGTTTACCATATGGTTATTCAAGAGTCTTTGATATGTTGTCTTATCACTTAGTATCCGCTCATTTTCCTTGATGTAGTCCTCACGATTCAGGATCACAATACCTCCTCCTTTATCTGCTGGTCTTATTGTCAGCTTGTTATTATTTTCCAATTTATGGATGGTTTCCATTTGTCTCTTCAACAAGTTATGTTTTATGTTCTTCAGCTTTTTTGTATTGATGTCCTTTATCTCTTTACCAACTATAGTTTCAAATGCTTCAATAGCACTACCTTTACTGTTTGTTGTATAAAAATTGGACTTTGGTTTAAGATCTGTGTGTATAAATGGATCATGTCTTATGTCCATGCTATAGCTTCTGGGTGCCATTGTTTCTAAAGGAGAACTCATGAAGAACCTTTTCAACGTTAACTTCCTTATAAATTATTTTGTGTTAATAAATTATTGGAATTTGTCAAGGCTTTTTGTTGGAGCGAACAAAAGTCCATATTTCAGTACTTTCTTTTTATCCTCCAATAGTTCATGTGAACTTAGATGAAAAATTCCATCATTAGATTTATGGCTATCTTCAATTTGAGATTTTTCTCCTTTCCGTTTGTTTAATCTGATTCCTCCCCTTTTTCCTCTATGTGTTTACTTGTTGTATTTAGTGGGTTGTTCCCATCTATCTCCATGTTTATTTTCTTCATTTGAGCTCTTTCTTTGTTCTTTACGACTAGTTGGCTCTGTTCTAAAAAAGTAGATGATGATGGAACCTGAACCAGTGGGGTATCCATCCGTCCCAAAGATACAACCTCTCCCCAGAACTAAATCTGTTACCCACTAACCTTAGGTGGGAAATTAACTCTACACCTTTATGCAGATTCATCTATTGAATTTAGGTATATATACCGATTGACAGCCTGAGATAGAGTCAATAGAGCTGCTTCCTCCTCAAATCCCCTCCCTAACTATATTGTCTTCACATATTACTAGATACATATACCTGCCCTCCACCTTCAAAGTGTCTAGATTAGCTAAAAGAAGTAAGGCTCATCTATAGACAAATATTCTCCTATCGACATAAAGGGGAGAAGTACCCTTCATATAATATAGAAGCTTTCTAGAGCCTTTACATAATCATAAAGACAGGCAACTTGAGGGAGATCACTAAGTGATCATACAAAACAGAGAGACTACCCCTAAAGATAAGACTAGCTAGAAGGAGAACACTTAATAAGATGATCTCATATGACATCCTTATCTTTTTCTTCATCATAACACATGTATTATCCCTCATATCCTTATAGATTAGTCTGTAAGTAGATCATTTTTATATCTTCACACATTTACATCAATCTGTATTATCAGTCTCTTCCCTCTGATTAAAGAGTATCACTATCAGAATATTAGAAGAGCATTCAGTGTAAGATTTACATAATGATCTAATCCCATAATAAACTCAAAATAGAGAATCACTGTTTATTAAGATTCCCCTCCCTTATAAACACTTCATATTTTTTATCTTCTATTTTTCTATTTTTTATATCTTCACACATTTACATCAACCTAGTATTATCAGTCTCTTTCCTCTGATTAAAGAATACCCCTACCGGAACATTTAGTATAAGATTTATATAATGATCTAATCTCATAACAAACTCAAAATAGAGAATCGTTGTATATTGAGATCCCCCTCCTTATAATACATCATATAGGGTCATGATACATCTGAATCTAATTTAATTTATGGCAATATGGTTCTTCCATTTATTTTTAGTTATCTCAGAGTAATGACATATTTATACTAATGTAATCATTATTGTAACATGTATAGCTCTACAACAACATAAAAGTAGTAATCAACATAAGTCTAACATGCGTAAAATAAGGAGTTAACTTATGACACTTCATAGATTGTCTCCCACAGAAAAGACTACACACACTCTCGCGAACAGCTGTGTTTTGAACCAGCAGGAGTAAATAAAAAGTAAACAAAAAGTAAATAAACCCTGTCCAATGGAGACTACCGGATATGAAAGATGAACCAATCAGGACTAAGAGGCGGGATCGCCATAGGCAGCTAGCTCCATTGTTAGAATTACTCACAGCCAAAAACATTTCTAACAGAATGATTAGATCATAGCCCTCAGCTAACGGTCGGGTATTTAGACCAAGAGGACTTGCTAAAAAGCCATACGATCTCAGCTGCAGTAAAAAGATATCAGCTGTTCGCATTAGGAGTGATATAACAGACCGAGGGAAATAGTTCTAACCAATCAGAGCTAAGGAGGCCAGACAAACCCACTTTCCCTAAGAGGTAAACGAAACTATAGACAACACAGCCAAAATGGATGTTGGAGGATAACACATAAATAAAAAAGATGATAATAGCTTTGTCCTTTTGAGAAAGAATATATAAAAAAGAAACAGATATAAACACTAAATGCAAAATGTTAAATGAATTATATCAAAGAAAAGAATAAATAGAAGGACAACAGACAATATACACATACAACACATCTGGTTTTAAGCCACGCCCACAATCAAACTAAATGGGCGCGAAATTTAGTATAAAGTGCTACCAGCTAGAGACAGCTACTAATCTTGAGAAAGGCTTTGAAGGGGCCGAAACGCATTGATTATTAGCTGGTAAGTTCATTTTCAATTCTTGACTCAAAGTTTGGACGTTCTACACTATTTTTTATACTTTTACAGGACACTATATCAGGGACTAAAATTGGACAACAGAGTGAACACCAAGGATCCGACAAGATTCTCACTACCGTATTTCTCACCATCAGGATCTCTCACCACCAGGAAACAAGTTTGATTTATTGAATTTTTTATTACAAGTTATTGGGACACACTGACTTATTCAATGCATTGGATTATCACTGTTAATTTTTGTTTCTAACTTCTTCAGATTTTTTCACCTGGTTTTTATATATTTTTTCACACGGCTTCACACTCACGCAGTGTACACATTTTTTCAATTTTTTATTATTTTTCATTTTTTGTATTTTTTATTTTGTTTTGCACGTGCAAATTTTAACACAATTTGGATACTTTTAAACCACAATGTTATAATTTGGATGTTATATTTTTTGCAAGTATATATTTTTTGCTAGTTGATAGTTGGATTTTTACATTGAGTTCCACATACCAGCATATATCTTATGGTTTCACTGTAACTATAAGTAACAACTTCATTTTACCCTAAGCTTGTTTTTCCTATCTGCCACATAGAACGTGATCACTCCTCAAACTGGATTCACACAAATTAGTGTGAGTGAGTAGGTCATCAATATATACTATCACCACCAATTTCATTTTTAACGTTTTAAATAATTTTAGATGAATATGTTTATTGTGGATCCACAATTTATAATTTATTGTATGTAATAAATGTTGGTTTATTGTAACCTTACATTACCCTTATTAACTCAATCATTTTAAAGGCCATTAAGTCACAATAGTGACAAGTACTTAATACCTTGCCCATTTGAGGCATTCTGGACATACCCCATACATATTCATATATTCACAGGCCGGCTAGGTAGCCTCTGTTCAGAGCTATAGGTATCAGAATCTTAGGCGCTTGATCTACACTCCAATTATCTACACTCTGTATCAATGTTGAGAACTATACTCATTGATCATGTCCATAGCTTAAGACGTGGGGGAGACAGGGCATTGGCCATATTACATCTTGAAGCTAAATGGATTTATGATCTTGATACCGTTGCCCCAAGGAGCCTTAAAACTGTGATTGACTTTGGGCACTGGTATAAATGATTAATAAAAATGTGTAATAATGGAGCGCTCGAGAAGAGCTAAAGTACAGCCGTATTGGACAGATAATATCAGATTTAAATAGACTATAGCAAGCGCAGAAGATTAACCACAAATGCCTAATCTATAAGTCCTATAT
>CAJPDP010560126.1:0-10150 GCA_905336975.1 Bombina variegata variegata
TATTAAACCCAATGGTGTAATGATAGGTAATCTCACTAATAGCATAAGCTCATAATATGTACACACATCATCAAATACACAAATACATGTGAAAAAGTCCAAACGGTACTAATCGTAGATGTGGAATATAATAGATCTAATTGGTATAGTCCATAAAAATAATAATAATAATAATATTCGGACTCTGTGATGTTCTCAAATTGTAGTGTACTTACAGGACACTCCCTCAATCATTTGAGGTAAGTGTAGTGCGTTGTATATTAGAAGCGTCTCCGTAAGTGACTTGTTGTTAAATACTTGGTTGCACCATACAGGAAACCTCCAGTGTGTAAAATTTCTCCAACTTGGCCCGACTAGTCTTGGATTATTTCTTCCTTATCTTCTACCACCAGTCCAAACAGCGTGATTCATTATTGAGGCAGAGGACTCCAGGCCCTTATAGGACCAGCTCAAACACCCTCAGTAGGCGGCATCTAAATTAATAGTCAGGAGCATGCTGAATATATATATATATATAAATTCCAAAAATATGAGGGCACTCACAGGTCTTATTTGTCACAGAATATACTCAAATTTTATTTAGCATATTAGGATATACATTCCATCCACAAAATTAAGTCGACGTTTCGGCTTGTCAATTAAGCCTTTTTGAAGACCATGTTATCTTAATAAGATGAGATCTGTTAAGCATTCTGGGTCGCCGTTAATGAGCTCACACGGAGCATAGCTGTAAAAAGCTGATTACAAAATATCACCTGCACATCTCTATGTAAAAAAGGAAGATATTTTACTTCAAAATGTCTTCCGTAGCCACATTCCATTGTAAAGGGATTTTAAGCAGCCAATTAGGAAGCATGCCTCAAGACTTGCAAGGCAATGTGCATCTGGCATGTACAGCACAATTACTTTATTTCCCGTCTCTGTTTAAGGATGTTTACTATGAAATCTTGTGAGATTTCAGTGAAATACCATGAGATCACAGTAAAGCACAAATGATGGTGATTGCTCATTGCAGACTCCCCTGCTTATAGACTTCTGCACTGCAGCTACATTGATAATGTGCTGAAAAAGAAGCACCCTACTGTGCATGTCACTGTACTGGACTGTTACAAAACAAAGGCTAATTTGTATGAAATATCTGAAAAATAATAAAAGTTATAGGGCCCCATGTACTAAGAGGCGGGTGGACAGCCTCTCAATTTGCATTTGCTACATACGGGCCGCAGCATTACTCACTCATCGCAGTGTGTAATGCCCGATCCTTCATTTGCGCAACTAATCAAACGACTGAAGGGGCTGTAAATTCCCAAGTGCGAGCGAAGTGGCGTAGGGTGTAAGAAGCAACGGTCTAATGGAAGCAGGCTTGCATATGCTTTGTTGAAGCAGCAGCAATACACTACTAGGAGCTAGCTGAACACATCAAGTGATCAAGTGATCCAGTGACTAGAGGCATATATGTGCAGCCACACTAGCTCTCAGTAGTGCATTGCTGCTCCTGAGGCTACATAGGTATGCTTTACAACAAAGGATGCCAAGAGAACAAAGGAAATTGGAAAGTTGTTTAAAATTGCATGTTCTATGGACAATTGGATGACATCATTTTTCATGTAGTGGGCACACAGTATATTCAAGGGGTGTTTGTCTGTTTCCCTAGAGCTAATATCTGCAAACCAGACTAGTGTAAATACTGTAACTTGTCCCTGGGGTGAGTCATGTGACCTGCAGCGGGTATAAATAGTGCTTTATTTTAGCACAATCAGACTTCCAGTTCTAATGCAAAGAACTATACAATCTGAAAGGATTATTGGGAGTTTCCACAGATACATTCTAATTAATAAGTTTAGGGTTTCTTTGTATTTTAAATATTTTTGTTTTGTTTTTTGTAATTGTGTGTATCCAGTGTCTTATTCTTTACCCTTTTATACACATATACTATCTAATTTCATGCATTTCCTTTTCCTTTTTTATGCACTGTGATGAACCTTTTTCAGAGTAAAATATAAATGTAATCAGATCTTTATTTGTGCTCTAGTAACTGAATTCACAACTTCCTTAAAGGAAAAGTAAAGTAGTAAAGTCAAAATTAAACGTTCATGATTCAGAAAGAGCATGTCATTTTAAACACGTTTCCCCTTTACTTCTATAATCAAATTTACTTTGTTCGCTTTATATCATTTGGTTAGAGTAAAGCTAAGTATGCTGATAGAAGCTCAGGAGCGTGCATGTGCCTTTAGCAGTCTATGGCAGCAGTGTTTGTATCTATGTATAACATTGCTATAAACAATGGTGCAACCAATGCAGCCATATAGCTAGAGACACATGCACACTCCTGAGCTCACCTAAGATTACTCTTTTATAAAGAATACCAATAAAACAAAGCAAAATGGATAACAGAAGTGAATTGGAAAGTTGTTTAAAATCCCATGCCCTTTAAGCATGTGAATAATATTACCAAAGTATTCCTTTTTATATATATATCTGTTTTCTCTTGGGTTTTGATACATCTCTAATTTAAGGGTTGTCCAAAAAGCCTTGAATAGAACGTTTTTGGGTGGTTATGGTGAATTTTGATTTTAGAGGTGGTGAAGGCAGAATTTGGAGGTTAAAGGGACACTAAACCCATATTTTTTTCTTTTATAATTCAGATAGAGCATGCAATGTTTTTTTTTATAATATTTTTTTTATTATAGATCCAGCAGTACAGCAGTAAAGAAGAAAATAAACCAACAGTTTGCGCCTTGCAAGGCCATCAAGCAATACACTCATTTCAAATGAGGCATAGAAAAGAAAAAACTATACTGTTGATATTGTTTTGATTCACAGTAATAATAAAGAGAGAAAGAACATAGCCCTTGAAATTGGCCTTATGCTTCTGCTATGTGCTGCTAAGATCATTTTCTATTATTATGACCTTAACCCAAATGACCAAAAAAAAAAATAATCAAAAACAGGGAGGGAGGAAAAAAAATAAATAAAAATACATTTCCTTCCCCTTTTCCCCTTCTTTTCCTTCCCTCCCTCTTCATTAAAAATTAGAAAAATAAATTGAGGGAGAGAAAAGAGGAGACTATTTGTTTAAGAAACAGAAGGAAGAGAGGGGGAAACAGACGGGGCAAATGCCCAAAAGTACTAACTCAGAGTTTCTGAACGGGAATATCAAATCATTTATCTCAGTGGCAGGCAGTGATTTAATGAACAGTGACCATTTACTGAAAAATTGTCTGATATCTAATTCATTGTCTAGGTTAGTGTCCCTTTGTTCTAATAAGCATTGTTTTTTTCAGACAATTCTTAATCTCTGGGATAGATGGAATTGCTCTCATTTTCCATTTTTTGAGAATAAGACATCTAACTGCCAGAATGGACATAGTTACCAATTTATCATTTGGTTGTTGTCCATTTTGGTCCTTTAAACCAAATATAATCTGTGTCTGTGTTATCCCCGGAAGGGAGATTTTAAGTGATTTGCTAAGCCAGAACTCTAGTTTCCACCAGAGGTGTCTGATCTTAGGACAGTTCCATAGCATGGGCATTAAGTCTGCTGCTGGGAGTAAACATTTAGGGCATTTGTTAAAGCTAAAATTGCGAAGTTTGCAGCCTGTTTCAGGGGTAAAATATGAATTATGCAAAAGCTTAACATGTATCTCCCGCCAGGTAGCTGACAAGGTGACCTGTGCAACTTTCTGAATAGATGATTGTATAAATTTAAAATCAATATTGGTCTGAGGTATCATCCGATTCCAATCTGCAATGATTTTCTCTAGAGCGAGACTCCTTTGCTGAGTTTGAGCAAGTGATAGCACGGGGAGATGGACATACTGTATGCCCATTTTTAAACAGTGGAAGCCAACTTTCCAAGTTACCCAAAGCCCAACACCAGCCTTCCTCTTTCATTAACTCTATAGCAAAGTGCCTACTTTGCAGATATGCATAGAATTCTTTATTGTTGATTTTAAATTCATTGTTTAATTCCTCAAAAGTTTTGACACATTTTTTCTCTTTGTCGATAAGATATACTACTATCCTATTTAGCCCTAAGTTGTGCCAGTTCTTAAATACTGCAGAATTTAGACCCGCAGGGAATTTTGGGTTTCCCATTAATGGGAGATACTGAGAGACTTTACAGTTTAATGACAAGAGATTGCCCATTTTCCACCAGGCCTTCAAAGGATTGAAGAAAGTTTAGAGTCTTTTAATTTCCCCTGGTAGCTCTTTAGGTACACAATGTACCAGTGCTATTGGGAGATAAGGATTGCAGATGCTTACCTCCAGCAGATTGTTCACCACATAGTTGCTGTGAGAGATCCAATCTGCCACTATACGTGCAAGAAAGACATAGTTGTACAAACGGATGTCAGGCATTGAGAGGCCTCGACTCTCTTTTGAAAGAGAGAGTTTATTTAGAGAGATCCTAGGTCTTTTCTCTTGCCATAGGAATTTGCTGAGTGCACTATTAAGAGACCGGATATCACTTTCTAAGAGAATAATTGGAGTGTTCTGGAGAACATAGAGAAGCTTTGGAAGAAGAACCATTTTAAACAGGGCTATCCGCCCTGAGATAGATAATGGTAAAGTCTGCCAGCTTTTAAGTTTCTCCCTAATACTTGCTAGGATTGGAAGAATGTTAAGGTTATAAATGTCCCCTGGCGTGGAAGGAATTAAGATCCCTAGATACTTAAAGAATCTTTGACCAGTCTAAAGGGAGTGTTAAGAAGGGAGTTGCTATTTCTTCTAAGCCATAGCAGTTCTGATTTTGCTGCATTGACCTTATACCCTGAGAAGGACCCAAATTGAGCGACAATTTCCAAAAGTTTAGGTATACTGGTTTTAGTGTCTGATAAATACAAAAGTATGTCATCTGCATACAGAGCAATTTTTACTTCCTGGTTACCTACTTTGATACCTGTTAGTTGGTGTCTAACCATGATTGATAAAGGTTCAATAGAGACATCGAAGAGTAGGGGGAAGAAAGGACACCCCTGGCGAGTTCCCCTCAAGCATTATCCGCAAAGACACAATCTTATTAACTATCAGTCTTGTATGTGGTTCTTTATACAGATTAGTTATAAAGTTGAGGAACTCGCCCCTGAAACCAAACTTGGCTAGTGAGGTAAATAAGTGATCAAAATGTATTGAGTCAAATGCTGTCTCTGCATCAATTGAAACAATGGCTAGATCAGGGACGTCCTCTCCAACCCCCCCTTCCCCATCAACTCCAGGCTCCTAAAGTACTCTGTAACAACCAGGGCTTCTCTGATTTTTGCTAAGGAATTACGCCTGTATAGAAACCCGGCTTGATCTGTATGAATGATATTAACAAGTGTTAACTGAAGCCGCTGGGCAATGATTGAGCAAATAATTTTGTAATCTGAGTTTAGGAGGGCTATGGGTCTATATGACTCCTTCAAGGAAGGATCTTTCCCCCCTTTGAGAATTAAAATTGTGTGAGAAGCAGAAAAAGAAGTGACTACTGGGTCGCCCATGACATACATACTATTATATAAATTATTAAGATATGAGGTAATCTCAGGGGACATAATTTTATAAAATTCATTGGGTAGACCGTCGGGTCCTGGTGCTTTATTCAAAGCAAGATCTGTGATAGCCTTTGCTATTTCCTTCACCGTAATTGGGGCATTAAGAGTTTCAGCAGATTCGGCTGAAATTGTGGGACAGGTAATTTTACTCCAGAAGTGATCGGATTGGGCAAGATTCAAACTTCTAAAGGAGTAAAGATCCTGATAGTACCTAACAAATGCCTCCGAGATCTCTTCAGGCTTGTCAAGGGTAATGCCCTCCTGTTGAATATACTCAATAAAAGATGTCTTCTCCCTTTTAACCAAGTTACCCAATAGTTTGCCAGATTTGTTTCCATATCTGTACATTCTAGCTTGAAGTTTTAGATCTTTCTGCGTTTCCTTGAAAACTGCAAAGGCGTCTCTTGCATTTTTAGCCCTGATGTAGTTTGCCCATTTTGCTGGTGTCTTCTCCAGCAAAAAGCGATTGTAGGAATTGATTACTGAGTTAGTAATTTCTTTCTCTCTCAATCTTATTTTCCTGATCCTCATGGAACTATATGCTATAATTTCGCCCCTGAAAACTACCTTTGTAGCTTCCCAGAATACCACGGGACGATCTATATAATCCCGGTTGAATTGAATATAATCACCAAATTTGTGTTTGAGACAATTTTTTAATTTTAAGTCGGTTGCAAGAAATGAGGGGAAGGAAAAGCGTGGAGATCTGTTTTTGGGGTGATTAAGCTGGAATTCTAGAAAAATGGGACCATGGTCTGATAAAAAATGGGCAATATCCCTGCCTTCACCTCTGATGTACATAGCCTTTCGTTAATTAAGAATAAATCGATTCTAGACAGCGTTTTGTGGGCCTTGGATAAGCAGGTAAAGTCCCTTAAATCAGGGTTCTGGAGTCTCCACACTTCCTTAATTGTAAGGTTCTGCATAATTGTTTTGAACATCTTAGCTTCTAAGTTATCCCTTTTAGGTTTAAGTTGTTTAGTACTTTGTCTTAATCTATCCAATGGGCAATGTGGAGACATATTAAAATCTCCCCCGAGGACCAATTGACCTTTAGAAAAAGAGAGAATTTTAGCCTGCAACATAGCCCAAAATTCTGGGTCAAAAGTATTGGGTGCATAGATATTGCATAATGTAAAGATTGTTTTAAAAATTTTGACTTTTATCATCACATATCTTCCCTCCAGGTCTGCCCCCCCTGTGGATAACCTCCAAGTTGATCCTTTTCCCAACCAAAATAGCCACCCCTCTCTTCTTTCCGACACCTGAGGGAAAAAAAATATCTTTCACCCAGGAAGTCTTGAGCTTCAAAGTTTCCTCAGAAGTCAAGTGTGTTTCCTGAAGGAACGCTATGTCGGTGTCAATTTTCCTCAGATGGGTGAGAATAGATTTCCTTTTGATAGGGGTAGAAATCCCACCCACATTCCAAGAGACTACTTTAAAATTAGCCATTGAAACTGTTGCTCATATGAACCAACTTGAGAGGGGGGGGAGAAGAAAAAAAAAAGGGAGAAAAGGGGGAAGGAACCCTATCTAAAAAGAAAAAAAAACCTGAATACAGCTACAATCCATTCTCAAATAGAATATAATGATAAACTAAACTAAACTAAACAGATCAGTTATACACCTGGGTGGTTCAAATCATTCAAAACATTTTCTGCCTCTTGTATTGTGTTGAATATGCAAACATCATCTCCATCTATAATTTTCAGTTTTGAAGGATATATGATCATAGCACAGTAACTTTGCTGAATCAGTTTAGTACAAATTGAGGCTAAACCCCTTATTTTGGTTGATGTCTCAGCTGAATAATCCTGAAAAGGAAAATTTTAGCTTCCCCTATAGTAATAGGCTGATTCTTTCGAAAATATTGAAGTAAAGTGACCTTATATTGAAAATTTAATAATTTTGCAATCACAGGTCTAGGCATATGGTTCCCTTTATTATCTGACCAAGGCCTTCCTAGCCTATGTGCTCTTTCAACTATTATCTGGGGGTGATTAGGTGGAATTTTAAGAAGCTGGACTAATGACACTGAGATAAAGGTACTTAAGTCTTCATAGGCCTTACCCTCTGGGACCCCGATTATCTGAATATTATTGATTCGAGAATGGTTTTCGAGGTCCTCTAATTTGGCCTGCATTTTAGTCATACTGAGATTAGGGGCTTCTAAGTTAGAACTATGCAGTGTCGTGAGGTCTTCAAGATCTGACACCCTTTGCTCAACTTCATTAATTCTGTTATCAAATTGTCTAATTTCCTGAGATAACACTGTAATATCCTGTCTGATCTCTAGTTTGAGTGTATCAAATTTAGGTGTCAAGGCCTCCGAGATTTTAGTAACCAAGGCTTGGATGTTAGATGTTTCAATTGAAGGGGTTGCAATGATGGGGGCTGTTTGTATCTCATCCGGGATGTCTAGAGTATTCTTCGCTCTCCTATCTCTGTGCTTTGCTGTCATAACTGGTGAGGGAGTCCTGGTGTGGTTGTGAAGAAATTTATCCATGTGACAAGATCAGTGAGAGGGAGTGTGAGGTTAATCAATCTAGGGGGAGAATCCTCCCAGTGCTTAGAGAGAGGAAAAAAACAAAAAAGGGTGAGGAGGGGGAGTGAAGGATTGAAGGTGCAAGGGGGGACGTGTAGAAATACTTACAAGGATCAGTGACAAAGGAAAAAAAAGACCAAAGCTGTGAATAGGACTTGTTTGACCAGCTGTGGTCAGCGGTAATAGCGAAGGAGAATCAAATAATCTAATAGCAGAGTGTGTTCTTTCAAGAGAATTATCCTGAGCAGATTATCTGCCCTTAAGTGATAGCTAAGCACAGTTGAGCTATAGATCAGAGTGACTCCCCTTCCCCTAAGTACAGTAGTTACAACGGACAATAGCTCTGTCCGCAAGCAGATATAGTGTGAGCCAAAGCTCTAGCTGTAAATAGAGGTCAAGGTTTAACTTAAAACCCCCCCAGCATTTTTACAAATATAATACACAGTGTTACAGAGCTTTTTCATAGGCAACAGTACAAAATTAATAAATAAGGTTGTTCTTAGAGAATAAAGACCTAGATCTGGGGTAGAGAAAAATTAAGAAGGAATTGACCTAAGAGGTAAGACAAACCCTTCCCTCAGACCTGGAAGAAAATAATGCATTCGCCTCATTAGTTCAATGCTACAAATAATAAAAGGGGCAAGGGGACACTACAGCGAAATGGGTAGTATAACCTTTTGAAATCCCCTTGCTCTTTTCTTATTGTGTGGCTCCAGTGAGTTCCCAAGAGGCAATGCCTCCCAAATGCGATAAACCAGAAAAGTGAGACAATCCCAGCCCAGGATTATGCTGTCTATGCAGGAGAAAGCAAAAATTTAAACAGTACCTTCAGTTTAGGGTGACGGCCTGCTCCCGTTTTACCCCTCCTCAAGAACTCTTTTAAGAGGATAAAAAGCCCTCCTAATATCTTCTCCTCCAGTAACCTGGAGGTATAATTAGCAAACATTGGTTACAAACCAGGAGACCCCCTCTTGAAACTCCACTCCCCCTGTATCAGAGAAGTGGAAGCCGTAGGTAGCAGAAACCTCCGTATATCCTCTGGCAGTAAATATGAGGGTCTATGAAGAGACTCTATACTCCCAAGAGACGAGGTATCCTCTTCCTGAAGTTCGCCAGGAGCAGACAAGAGAAAAAGGAAGACTTGAAAATATGCCCTCCTCTCACGCAGCACCGGTGGGAGAGAAGGAAAATCAGCCACTGCTCCTGGTTATTTGGCGTTTACACTGAGGCAGGGAGATGAAGATTCTACCAAAACCTAGGGTGCGAGTGTTTCACAGGAAGGGATCCTCCTGCTGTGTCTCAAGCAATGAGACAGTCCGCCTCTCGACCTGCCCGTTCTTCCGGGAGACAGACCGCTCACAAGTAAATAGTTACCTAGAGACTTTACTCCCTTTGTTAGAGATGGCAGCACCCACAGTTTCCAGAAATGCACTTGCTGGCTATCTACGCTCCCCGGTACCAGATGAATCTGTTAGGGGGTGACTTACCCCGGACTTCGACTGCTGGTCTGAGCAGCTCTTTCCATCCTGTGTGCAGAAAAATATAACAGTTCTGCCTTCCTCTCGCGCAGCACCGGTGGGAGAGGAGACACGGTCTATAAACCCAGGAGAAGTTGCTGATCCAGGAAGAAAGTGGATGCGATTGTGCTGTATTGTGCTGACAGATGGAAGGTCAGGGTAGTGGTTTGGTATTCCACTACTATGGTTCTGGCAAAGGTGTAAAATGAACCTTGAACAGCTGCCTCCGGTCTTGAGGCATGGCGCGGGAACCTCCGCCAAAAGCTGCAGGTAGGAGTTTCTCTCAACTTAGCGCTGCACGACCTGCGCTTAGACTCCTCCCCCAGAATCTAGATCTAGAGCCAGAGCATGCAATTTTAAGCAGCTTTCTAATTTACTCCTATTATCATTTTTTCTTCATTCTCTTGATATCTTTATTTAAAAATCAGGAATGTGATGCATAGGAGCCAGCCCATTTTTGGTTGAGAACCTGGGTTATGCTTGCTTATTGGTGGGTAAATGTAAGCCTCCAATAAGCAAGTGCTATCCATTGTGCTGAACCTAAAATGGGA
>CAJPDP010560246.1:0-23402 GCA_905336975.1 Bombina variegata variegata
AGGCAACGCTGGTATTGAGGGTTGAGGTGGAGCTAAATTATGCTCAACGCTCCCTTTTCTGAGCCTAACACAGCCACTCAGACAACTCTAAATACCAGCGTTGTCTTAAGGGTGCGCTGGGAAAAAAAGCAGCGCTGGGAAAAAAAGCAGCGTTAGCACCGTGGGTTTTTACCAACAAAACTCTAAATCTAGGCGATAGTCTGTATTGTGCTTGGGACACTGTCACATGACATTAAAAAAAGTATCAGTAATTGGTATCGACGAGTATTTGTACTTGGTCTTAAAAAAAATGGTATCGGTGCAACCCTATTATATTAGTATAAAATACTCATTTGAATTATGGTTGAGATGAAACCATTGCATAAAACTAAGATATTTTAAATTATTGAATAGAAAACTAGAAAATCTAGGCAAGTATCCCCTCTTGCTTCCCATAGAAGTATACCAATGCACCAGGAACTCTGGGTAAGATTTGCAAATCAGGTATTCAATATCTCAATTTTTTTGCTGCCAAGTACTATTTCTACACAACAATCCCCTTTATGGGGATGGGATGCAGTAAGAAAAAAAATACTTCTGGACAGAAGTTTTTGTGTTTTTTGACTCTCTTCAGCCGATGGTAGGTTTTAACTTGTTTCATGATGAAGCTACTTACAGAGAATAAGCAATACTCATTTGAGTTATGATGGAGATAAAACCATGAGATTAAAATGCTCCATTATGTAAAAATAAAAAATATAGAATTATAAAATAGAAATCTGGCAAATCTATGCAAGTATAAACCAAGCTACCTTCTGTCAAAAAATCTAAATGACTGTCCAGAAATGGTTTTTCTTGATGATCCCTACCCCATAAAGGGGATTTCTTTGTTTAAAATAGTGCTTGGAAGCAAACCTTTTAATAGAATGTGCTAAACACAGAAGAAATTGAAACATAACAGGGATATTCTAATACCCCCAAAATTCATGTTCTAGTTCATCACAGCAGGTAATTATTCAATTTCTGATTCTATTTAACTATTAGCCCCTACAAAGGTGTTAAAAACATGAGCAAATGGGGGCGGAGCCGGAACGCCGTTTAAGATGGACGTGTCCTCTTAGAGCTCCTGTCGGTGGCAAGCTGTGAGGCAGGATTAATTATAAATAAGTACCTTTAAAACGATCCAGTGGGTATAGGAAAGATTCCGGGCAAGAATATCTGCAAGACGGACAATTACGCTGCACTTTTAACAGCTGCAGAACAACACGGAACTTGCAGCCTGCTCCTACGGACCCCTTCAGTTATGGCGGATCTTGCAACCTGATAGCGGTGGCCACATTGTAAGACTTGCGGATTTATTTGGGGTAAGCTTGAACGCAAATCTGTATACCCATGCTTACCTCCGGAGAACGGAAGCTCCATTTCCACTCAGTCACTCATATAGATATGATAGGAAGCTACAGATCGCAACTCCACGTGGCTAATGTTTAAACTGTCAAGATGCTTTAAGATATACATATACATATAGCTGAGAACTCTGCTTATGATATTGGCTATATAATATATCTCTCAACTGTCGTTTTTTGTTACCCTGGTCAAATACAAAATATATACCTTTGAGGGTCTTCATTACAATAAGATACAGTGCACTGCTGTGTCATTACTGTGCAGTGTTTCATAGCCAAACTGACATATTACTGGTGCTGAGACTTTTTGAGTGAATACAGAGATGGCATCTAGAAGACCACCTAGGCAAGATAAGCCTCCTAAATCCACCACGACCAATGTATCTGCATTTTTTAAACCAGCAGACAAATCCAGATCTAGTGATGAGGCCCTAGATAATGCAACAGATATCAATACCAAATATTGAAATGGACTTACAACAAGAAACTGAAGGCCCGGTCACGCTTAAAGCAATGGAGACACTTATTGATCAGGTAAAGCTGTGTATTAAGGAAGAATGCGCTGATCTTAAAAAAGACCTGAATGATTTGGGCAAGAGAGTGGAAACTCTTGAAGGAGATAGGGAAGAAATGACATCTGAAATTTTATCAATGTCAAACAAAATGCGTATACAACAAAGGCACATTCAAGACCTAGAATCCAAGATGGATGACATTGAAAATAGAACACGGCGCAATAACATACGAGTGAAGGGAATCCCTGAGACAGTACTTGGACCCCATCTGCGCAACTATTTAGATGGCATCTTCTGCACCCTACTAGGTGACAAACACCCACACTCATCTCCTATACAAATGGAAAGGGCTCATCGCACTCTTAAACCAAAACCCACTACAGATAATCCACCTAGAGGCACAGTGATATGTTTCACAAGGTTTCAAGAGAATGAGATGATTCTACATCAAGCGCGCCAACAGACGACCTTTCAATATCAAGGTGCAAAAGTGAGATTTTTTTCAGATCTATCTATCCGTACGCTGCAGATTAGGAGAGAGTTCAGTGCATTGACAATGCATCTTCACAACCTCAATATTCCCTACAGATGGGGCTTCCCGGTCCAAGTCCAGGTGGTCAAAAATGGTAAGAGATACGACTGCATGCAACCAATGGATATTACCTTCTTCTGTAACAAGTTAGGTATTGAAACCCCTACTGCTACTGCAACGGACATCTCCTCAACTTCAAAACAAAAAGAAACATTGTCACAAACTTCCAAAACCAAATCCTGGAGCGACGTTGCCAGATATCTTCCAAACAAGCGACATCAAGTTCAAGATCTTCAACAACCAACAACAGTCATCTAACAAGACCCCTCTTGTTTCACAGACAGGAGAACATAAGGACCCTAATATGACATAGTAGGACATGGTTCTCGTCATATCAATAGCCAATGAGAAAAAGGAATGTTGTTCCAGCTCATAAGACTCTTGGAATGGTCATACAGTTCTCTAACTAATCTGAAGAGTTATATATAATAAGTGTTGAGGGTTATTGACCCTAGAGATGTGTTCACTGGGTTGACGAACTATGGGAAACCGGTGGTCCCTCAACTTAGAAAAGTGACTCCTAATAATCTCCTCCCTTCACTCTCAAAGATATAGAACTCTGACATGTATCGCCTGCATGAACTTATATATATAACCATGCATGAGAGCAGTTGGTGGGATTGCTGGTCCCCCATGGTTTAAGATTAACTTTCCCTTCTTGGCCTAAAGTAATAACCTTGTTTGTTTATCGTTAGGATTTGATTAACCCCTTTTTTTCTAGACAGGCCTTACAGCTCAACTCCGCCGGCCAAATAGATGGGCTAAACTACTCTTCGATGATGGTAAGACATTTTATGGTATTTGGGTACACTGTTACCAGCACAAGCTTCTATTAATATAATAGACTGTTTGATCTTGAAAACTGGACATGTCTATACTTGTTTAGCAATCTGATATAGCCTACATGATGTTAGCGGTTGGTATATGGTCATAGATGAACCTAATTGTGTCACTGTTCCACTACCAATAGTTACTATTATAACCCAGTTAGGAAAGGACTGTTATATATAATTGTTCACAGCTGTTTTGTTTTTTTATGTTTTTCCTAGTTTATAGAGGTTATCGTGTAATATCCCAGAAGGGGATATAGAAAGGCGCGCTGTATAAAAACAAATAAATGGCCAAATGTGTAACTTTAAAATAAGTCAAATGATGGATCTACCGTACTCGGCTTCTATATGTAGCCGTAGCAGTCAGTATCTGTACAGGATATTGTAGATCATGTTCTTCTTAAAAAACTTGAGGCAGCTCCTCTTGGTCCCGGAGAGTGGGGGAAGACTGTTAGGAAACAAAAGATGGAAAGAGGGCGCCATAATAGCGTGATATCGTTTCGTCAAATGAATTTGTGTGTTTGTAGGTAATACGCTTACCAGAGGGTTTGGCACTGTACTGTGACCAGTGCGTGATCGCTTGCTAGCACTTAGACAGTGGCTAGTATACTGCAGGAAATGCAATTCCTATGGAACTCCTCCCGGTTCTTGCTCAATGTGCACCTCCTTCTGTGGCCGTGATGTCCTTTGTTTGGAATAAAAATGATCAGCTTTCTGTACTGTTGTAATAGTACTGGAATATAACGATATGGACAACTTCTCAATGTATAAATGTATTTATTATTTATTATTTATTTTTTATCTGTTCCATTGTCTTTTGTATTGTTTTTTGTATTTAACAATAATGAATATTGCTTTTAATTTGTAACAGCTGGGAGCTTGAACCGGCTCCTCAGCTGATTTTCTTAAATGTTTTCCCATTGGATTGTAACTATAGTGACAACTTCCGTTTTGAATTATACAATGTGTATATATTGTTACTAATTGTAACTAACTGCATTCGCTTTTTATCTGATGAAACGACCCGGTTGGGGTTGAGAAACGCGTCATTAAATAAAGCAATATTTATACATTGAGAAGTTGTCCATATCGTTGTATTCCAGTACTATTACAACAGTACAGAAAGCTGATCATTTTTATTCCAAACAAAGGACATCACGGCCACAGAAGGAGGTGCACATTGAGCAAGAACCGGGAGGAGTTCCATAGGAATTGCATTTCCTGCAGTGTACTAGCCACTGTCTAAGTGCTAGCAAGCGATCACGCACTGGTCACAGTACAGTGCCAAACCCTCTGGTAAGCGTATTACCTACAAACACACAAATTCATTTGAGGAAACGATATCACGCTATTGTGGTGCCCTCTTTCCATCTTTTGTTTCCTATAGAGGTTATCGTGTTTAACAACAGTTATGTTTTGTATAATTCACTTTCTCAGAACTGGCAGATCAGAAACACAATATGTCTTTAAGAATATATATATCATACCATGTTTATATGTAAATGAAGATGTTCATTGTCTGCAGATAGCATTGGGTTATTAATAGATTTCACCTTCTGTATTGTGTGTTTTAGAGTTCCATTGCTGATATGGAACCATCTCAGATGGCCTACTGCTATTTTATATTACATCCCTCTAATGTATCTAATTTAGACCTCATTAATTATCTGTCCAATGTAATATACCTCTCTCATGCATTATTTTACAATCTAGACTTCTACTCCGGTGGTAGTACTTAGTTAAGCCTTAAAGTCCCCTCTAGCTCTAGATTTCAACATGTGATATATACCCCTGGATTTAAAATATTAGATAAAGCCTCACATAGTCCACCAAAAGACCCTCTTTCAACTACTCTTTATCCACAACAATTTGCTGTGCGACACTCTTTGTCCCTCAGTGCTCCCCCCCTCCCTCTTCTCACACTAATAATCCAAAAAACTCCCTATACTTGTTAATCCCTTCATTTTTCCCCTTGACTCATCCCTTAAAAATAAGAATTCCTTTTATATACCTACCTTAGTTACTCAAAGGAAATATAGACTTGAAACCCTCAACACGATATAACAAATGTCAATTAATAATCTCATCATCGCAACCCAAAATGTTAAGGGCTTTTTATCAGCCCAAAAACACTCAATAGCTCTACATGACTTCCACAAAAAACACCTTGATGTAGTTTTCATTCAAGAGACTCACTTTAGGAGAAAACATGAACCACGACTTTCCACCCACTACTATGATAAATATTATACCTGCTCTAATACCTCAAAAAAACTGGGTTTGCGTTCTTTTTAAAAAGAATTTACCCTTTGATCTACTGCACACCAGTCGAGACACAGAAGGCAGATTTCTTCTCTTGGTGGGGCTTTGTTATGGTAAACCAATTACTTTACTGAACGTATATGCCCCAAATAAAACAAATAAACCCCACACCTCTTTTTTCAAGAGAGTGATGGCTCTGTTGCTGAAGGTCCTATATTCATAGCAGGTGATTTAAATTTCCCCTTGGATCCCTCTTTAGATGTCTCTTCGGGGAAATCGTATATGGCAAATAAAATCATCAAAGCTAATTGACTAGCACTTCAGACTATCCCTACCTTTGACACGTGGAGATTTACCCATAATAATGTGAAAGATTATACCTTTTTTTCGCACCCACAAAAAACCTACACCAGACTTGATTACATTTTAGTTGACCAAACCTCGTTACATTTACTTATCGACTTGAAAATCTCGCAAACACCATGGTCGGATCATGCCATGGTTCTCAGCTCTTTTGCATGGCCCCCAAAATCAGGTTCAAGAAACTCCTGGAGACATAATGACAGGATTTTTACTGATCCTCTAATTTTCAAAAACATCACAGATAAAACTACCCTCTTCTTTGATATTAACGATACCAACAACACTTCTCAGGTTAATAATTGGGAAACATATAAATGTTTTATCAGAGGTGAGATTATTAAGCATACTACACGACATCGTAGACAACTAGAACAGGAATACTCTAGCTTGCTTAACACACTAAAAAAACTGAAGAAGAACATAATCTAGATCCACAATCACCTGATTTAATACAGAGAGTTAGCATAGCTAGAGAAAATCTACAGCAACACCTGATCAAAAATGCACATCGCCGGGCTCTAGCCCTAGATGCTAAATTTTTTGGTGAAAAGAATAAAGCAGGCAAACTAATGGCTAGATCCTTAAAGAAGAAAACTTATAAGTCATTTATCAGGACGATTCAAACTAAAGAGGGAGACACCACACATATAAGCAAAGAAATAGCAAACGCTTTCTCCACATATTATAGTAAGTTATACAATCTAGACTCTAGCAACCCCTTATGTACGAAAGAAAATATGGAGCAAAACCTCTCGGATATTTCCTTGCCATTATTATCAGATAATGATAGAACAAGTCTAGAAGCCCCTATTTCGAAAACTGAGCTACAGGAAGCGGTTAAACAACTAACCCCAGGCAAAGCACCGGGACCTGATGGTTTCACACCAAAATTTTATAAAATTATGTTATCTTATATCGATACACACATTCTCTCTCTTTTTAACGCTATAAATAAAAATTCCACCTTCTCCAAACAGATGTCAGAAGCTACTATTACAGTAATTCCAAAAGCAGGAAAAGACCCCACAAAGACAGAGTTATAGACCTATATCTCTTTTGAATGTAGATTTGAAACTATACTCCAAGATATTGGCAAATAGACTCAAACTCTTTCTTCCACACTTAGACATGAAGATCAAGTGGGTTTCATCCCCACCCAAGAGGCTAAAGACAATACCACTAGGTTGATCCAAATTCTCCACCATACGTCATCCAAGGAATTGCCAGTTACTATCAACAGACGCTGAGAAAGCATTTGATAGGGTCAATTGGCAATTCCTATGGCTAACACTCCTCAAATTTGGAATCCCACAAATCTTTGTAGATAAGATTTTGGCTATGTATACTATCCCAAGTGTAAAAGTAATAGTTAATAACTCATTCTCAAATCCTTTCTCAATTGGAAATGGCACACGCCAAGGATGTCCCCTATCGCCCTTACTATTTGCTCTGTCAGGAGATACTAGCTGCCAAAGTTTGTGCCTCACAAGAGGTGAAGGGCATACAAATAGGAACTTATACTACCAAGTGCCTTTTATTTGCGGATGGCATACTTTTTACCCTCACTAAAGTTAAGGAATCAATCCCGTCTCTCATTAATATACTAAACGAATATAAAAAGTACTCCAACTTCTCCATAAACATGGGGAAATCAGTCATAGTGGCAATAAAACCCTCCCCAGAAGACAGACAATTTATTGACACCCAAACACCCTTCACTTCCGCTACCAATTTTACCTATCTGGGGCTAATTATAAAACCCTCTATATCAGATACCAATACCACAAATTATCAAAAACTGAAGGGCCAGATAGACGTGGAACTTCGCACATGGCATCGGTCTAACCATCTGTCATGGATGGGAAGAGTTAATGCAATAAAGATGTCGATACTGCCAAAAATTATATATCTCATGCAAACCCTGACCCTAATTCCATCCATCTCATATATAAATAGCCTTCAAAACAATCTAAACGGTTTTATCTGGTCTTATATGAAACCGAGAATTAAGAAGCACACACTTTATCTCCCTAAAGAGCAAGGTGGTATGGGTATGCCAAATATCTTAAACTACTACATGGCGATACACTTGTCACGTATAGTATCCTGGAATCAATCATACAACCCTAAAATGTGGGTCCACATTGATGATAATACCCTTGCTAATAACTTGATGAGACATTTGCTGGACTCCAAGTAAATCTCGTCTAAATATAAAACCAGGTGATCCACTTTTAGAGGAAACTCTACGGGTCTGGGACAAAATAGTACGTACTTCAGACAAATTTTCCACACCACACTCACCACTCACCTCAGTGCTAAACACCAATATATTTCCTGGCTTGACTCTCAATAAACCACTCAATAGGCAAGATGCCCCTAATAGAATACCATTCTTCTCCCTTTTGAGAGATGGACGTATAAAAACGTTTTCAGAAATAAAAGATGAAGTGGGACCGCCACTTGACAACTGGTACTCCTATTTCCAAATTAGACACTTCCTCACTAGCCACCCAGACAAAAGACAATTGACAAGACCGTGTACCCCATTTGAGACACTGTGTTTATTGCCTACCACTCCCAAACACTTAATATCATTAATGTACAAACTTCTGCTACAAGGGCAATCATTTAATACTTCCTCCTTAAAAATACTTTGGGAAAAAGAACTAAATTTACAGTTAGACGAGTCATCCTGGGCACAATGCCTTAAATCGATCAAAAGTTCCTCAATTTCAGCTAACATTGTTGAGACTAATTACAAACTTATAGCAAGATGGTATCTTACACCAACGCACTTACACAAGATTTACCCAAATGCAACCCCATAATGTTGGAGGAAATGCGGGCACCAGGCCACACTATCTCACATTTGGTGGGATTGTCCCCTAATAAGACCTTTTTGGGGGCAAGTTGAACTTTTTGCCAGTCGCAAATTCAACCAAGAGATAACTCTAGATGCACAGACAATCCTATTTAATAAACTTCCCCTGCTACACTGTCAATATAGAGAGAGTCTATTGCAGATAATGATCAATAGTGCAAAGAGATTGATTACACAGTTGTGGAAAAAAACACAAGTCCCCTCCCTGCAACAATGGTTAAGTGAGATTAAACATGTAATGACCTTGGAGGAGTTATACTATAGTTATAATAACAAATCAGAACACTTCAACAGCATCATATTTTTATGGAATCAGCATTAAATGACTTATCCCGTGATATTAGCCTTTGAGTACATAACTTGATCTTTAAGTCAAGGAATTTGAGAGGTGTTTGGTCCTAGTCATAACCCCACCCTACCCCTATTCGGTTCTTCCCCTTTTTCACCCCTTCTTTCTAGAACTATTGCTATGAAATATCTATCACTCACAACCAATTATATTTTGATTTTCAATACTTCAATTATTGAATGTTATTAATAGGCATACCTTAGAGATAAAAACCAGTGCGGCTTAGTGGTGAGTAATACTTTGTTATATTTGTCATGTTTGTTATATCTGTTGTACTTAGTTTAACTTGTTGAAGTTACAGGTTTTGTACAAGCAGACTTCTTTGTTAGGAAAAGTATACAATGTTTTATTATTTGTATCTTGACATATTTTGAACCAATAAAAATAATTGAAATATAAAACCCATGGATCTTGAACAGATTGAAACCAGGCCTCCTGAACAAAATCTTAATCTGCCCCCCTTAATCTTCTGATTTGGCAGAGGAGAAGGCTTTTTGGACTGTTTGGGTTATTTTCAATTGGAATTAGCCTTCCAGGAAGAGTTTTGGTTCCTAGATTGACAAAGGGAACGAAAACTACTAGTCGTCTTGTACTTTTCCCTGGACTTTTTGTCACAAGGAAGAAAAAAAAAAAACAACTTACCGCCTGTCACAGAAGAAATTATGGCATCTAGACCAGGCCGAAACAAGAGCTTTCCTTGCAAGGGAAGAAACGGAAGTATAGATTTTGAAACCATATCTGCTGACCATGATACAAGCTACAAAGCTCTTCTGGTTAAAATGGCTGGTGCCATTTTCTTAGTGATTATGTCAACAATAGCATCATAATCAAAAGCATTAGCCAACCTTAAAAGTTTCAAATGAAGTTGAAAATCTTTACCTGAGGAATAATTTGCTCAGATAACTTGTCACAACCAAAGAGTAGAAGCTGCTGCAAAACAGGCGACACTAACCGCTTGTGTAAACAAGAACACCTTTGTTGAAAATCTTTCCAATGAAAAGACTCTTGGTTTCTATCCATTGGGTCTTTGAAAGACCATCTTCTACTGGGATAGTAGTGCGCTTACCCAAGGTGGAAATTGTACCGTCCACATTTGGAACAGTTTTAAAAGATGTTTTCTTTAACAGCTGCTAACTTAGAACTTTGGAAATGTAGATGCTGGATTATAAGGGATGCTAGGTTTGGACCATCCCTTGGCAAATATTTCAGTTATTGCCTAAGGAACTAGAAAAACCTCAGGAGACTTATGAGAAGGTTTGAAAATCAAAACTAATTGCTTAACATATTTTTCCTGAATAGGCAAAAGAACTTCCCTTAATGAAGTTTGAAGATGTTCAAGCTTGAACATAAGAGGAAGATTCTGAATCCTGTTAAACTAATTCTTGATCATCAGATATAAAACATTTATGCTTACCTGATAAATTATTTTCTTCCTTGGCAGTGAGAGTCCACAAATTCATTCATTACTGTTGGCAAATCCAACACAAGGTCACCAGGAGGAGGCAAAGACACCCCAGTCAAAGCATTAAGTATCCCTCCCACTTCCCCAGTAATTCAGGAAAAGGAAGAGAAACATCAGGGGTATAGAGGTGCCGGAAGAAACAAAAAAATAACAACCGTAAATAGGCAAAAACAGGACAGGTTTGTGGGCTCTCACTGCCAAAAAAAAAAAGAAAATGTATGCTTACCTGATAAATTATTTTAAGGTAGTGAGAGTCCACAAATGCAATAATTACTGTTGGGAAACCAATACCCAAGCTAAAGAGGACTCAGAATGAACAGGGAGGGTCAAACAAGGCAGGCAGACCTAAACTGAAGGCACCACCACTTGAAGCAATTTTCCCCCAAAAGAAGTTTCAGTTAAGGCAAAAACAACAAAATTTGTAAAACTTAGAAAAAGTATGTAAAGAAGACCAAGTGGCCGCCTTACAGATCTGTTTCATTGAAGCTTCGTTCTTAAAGGCCCAAGACGAAGACACTGCATGGGTAGAATGAGCCGTAATTCTTGAAGGAGGCTGTTATTCCGCCTCCACATATGCCATATGGACGGTACTTCTCAGCCAAAAGGATAGGGTAGTCGCATAAGCAAGGATGAGGATTGTCTAAAGTAATTGGTAGCATGAAGATAGAACTTTAATGCTCACACAACATCCAAATTATATAACAAACATTCCTTTTGAGACAAAGGATTAGGACAAAAGGAATTACGTGAAGACAACCTTAGGAAAAAACCCCAACATAGTACACAAAACTGCCTTATCCGCATGAAAAATAAGATAAGGAGGATCAGAAGAAACTCTGCAAGCAGAGTAACTAGCCAACAGAAACAAAACGTTCCAGGACAAAAGTTTAATGTCAACAGAATGCATAGGCTCAAACGGAGCCTGTTGAAGAACACGAACAACAAGATTAAGGCTCCAAGGAGGAGCAACAGGTTAAAACACAGGCCGAATTCTAGCAAGGGCCCGAACAAAAGACTGAACATCACATCAGTCAGCCTCTTATGTAGTAAGACAGATAGAGCAGAGATCTGCCCCTTAAGAGAACTGGCCAACAGACCTATCTCTAAACCCTCCTGGAGAAACAAAAGAATCCGAGGAACCATCGCCTTGTGTCAGGGAAACCTTGCTCCTCACACCAAGATAGATAAGTACACCACATCTTGTGGTAAAAATGCCTAGTAACCGGGACCCTGATGAAGAAGGTCCACTCGCTGAGGAGATCTTCACGAGGTCTGTAAACCAAGTCCTGTGTGGCCACGCTGGAGCAATAAGGATCCCTGATGCACACTAATGCGCCCACCAAGACTGCTTGAGGATCCCTCGATCTCAACCTGTATCTGAGTAGTTTATCTCGGAGAAAATGTCCTGATGAAGAGACCACTCCCCGGGATGTCTGCTCAGGAAGTCCGCTTCCCAATTGTCCACCCCAGAATATGGATGGCCCAGATGTGGCAATTGTAAGACTCCGACCATTGAAGAATGCGAGACACCTCTTGCATAGCCGGGTGAACTCCTTGGTTCCCTCTTGACTTGATGATTGATATAGGCTACAGATGTAATGTTGTCCGACTGGAATGTGATAAAGCAGACGGAACCAAGCTGAAGCCACACCATCAGAACATTGAAGATGGTCCTCAGTTTTACAATGTTGATGGGTAGGGTTGACTCGTCCGGCGACCAAGTCCCCTGAGCCTTCAAGGAACCCCACTCCATTGCCCAACCTAGCAAACTGGCGTCCGTAGTTAAAATCTCCCAAGATGGGCTCAAAAAGCACGTGCCTTGAGAGAGAAAATGAACAGTCCAAGAAGCCTTCCTCTGATAACAAATCTGCACCAATAGATAGAAGCTCTTGTTGTCCAGTCCAGATTGATCAGTTGGGACAGATCGTGATTGCTGTTCCACTGTCAGAGAATACATAGTTGTAGTAGTCTCAGATGGAAGCGTGCCAAAGGAATAATGTCCATGGCTGCTCCCACGAGACCCATCACCTCCATACATTGAACCTCTGAGGGCCGACCAGTGAATTGTAGCGAGCGGCAGGAAGATAGAAGCTTGGCTCAGCATTGATCTGTCAAATAGATTTTTATGGAAATTGAATCTATAATCATTCCTAGGAAGCACACTCTGGTATTGGGAACAAGCAAGCTCTTGCCCAGATTTTTCTTCCAACCATGGGACCAAAGAAGATACAAAAGTGAGTCCGTGTGAGAGCTTGCTAAATGAAAAGATGGAGCTTGAAAATATCATCTAGGTATGGTGCTGCAACGATTCCTTGCGCTCTGGCCACCGCAAGAAGGGCCCCCAATACCTTCGTAAAAATCCTTGGGGCAGTAGCTAGAATGAAGGGAAGAGCTATGAACTGGTAATGATTTTCCATAAAAAGCTAATGAAAGGAACTGGAAATGATCCTTGTGGATCGGAACATGAAGGTATGCATCCTTCAGATCTATAGTGGTCATGAATTGATCCTCTTGGACTAATGGAAGGATGGATCTGATAGTCTCCATGTTGAAGGAGGGCACCTTTAGAAATGTATTGAGGCACTTTAAATCTAGAATGGGGTGAAAAGTTCCCTCTTTGTTGGGAACTACAAAATGATTTGAATAAAAAAAAAAAACCTGACCCAGTTCTGAGGGAGGCACTGGGACAATCACTCCCAAGGAAGTTAGATCTTGCATGCGCTTCAAAAAGGCTGTCCCCTTCTCTGGTTTTGACAAGAGCCTTGACAAAAGGAATCAGCCCCTTGGAGTGCGAGATCCAAAACCTATCCTGTACCCCTGGGAGACCACGTCCAGGACCCAGCGATCTTAAACGTCCTGAAGCCAAGCGTCCAGAAAAAAAAAAAAGATAGCCTACCCCCAACACTATCGATCCCAGATCGGGGGCCGCCCCTTCATGCAGATTTGTTGCCAGAGGAAGGCTTCTTGGACTATTTGTTCTTGTTCCAGGATTGACTAGGTTTCCAGATACATATAGGTTGGTCCGACTTGGAGGATGCCGGAGATCTCTGTCCCTGATTTGTGCGAAAGGGAAAAAAATTGCCCTATTGGCGGCCCTTAGATCTTGTCCTGGGGAAGGAATGCACCCTTCCCCCGGTCACCGTGGAAATGATGGAATCCAGACCTGGCCCAAAAAAAGTCTTTCCCTTAAATGTCAGGGAAAGGAGTCTCGATTTAGACACCATGTCAGCAGACCATGACTTCAACCAGAGGGCTCTCTGAGATAGGACTGCGAAGGACTGAGACAAGAGGCGGCCTTCAACAGCTTAGAAATCAGTTTATGAGCCTACCTAGGTTTACTTTTAACAAAGAATAAAGAACAAAGCAAATTTGATGATAAAAGCAAATTGGAAAGTCATTTAAAATTTCATGGCCTATCTGAATCATGAAAGTTTAAATTTTAACGACTTGACTGTCCCTTTAAAATAAAAATCCAGGAGCCTGGAAGGGTAGCGGAATGGCCGCATAAGTGTGGAGCTCCAGGCAGCTAAACCAATTGAAGGCGTCTGGCAACTATAAATTAAGGTTGGCTCTGTCCTACACTGGCCAAATGTGAGACCGGAAAGCTGTAGCCACCTCATAGTGCTAAGCGGTGCTCGGTATTACGCGGCAAGAAGGCAAGCAGAGAGGAAGGACAAGACAGAAGGAATCTGCGGCCATGACGGGTCCCCATGTGGGCAAGCATGAGAGCGGTGCTCCCGAAGAAGAGAACGTGAGGGCAAGTAGAAATTTGATGAATGAGATGCGGTGTACACCGAAGGTGGGTTGCAATGCTTGCTTAGTGGGGACAGAAGATAAACACCGGAGGCTAAGAGACACAGCGCTCGTGAGATAAAGGGCCTGTGATGTTAAAGTGAACAGTTGGCGGCACAATCAAACTTATATGTGAGGAGAGAGGATCCTAAGGGAAATTCTCTGAGGGGCCAAATGAGCACACGCTACTTGAAAGGCATTATTGAGGCAGGGAAAAGAACCGCTATAGACAGCTAAGGAAGTAGGAATATTCCTCTGAACGCTACATAAGTCACAGAGTAGCATATAAAATGGCACGTATGCATGGGGGAAACCTCCTCACCCCCGGAGAGATTATTTAGATTACCAGTCATCTAGGTGCTAAGTTTCAAAAGGTGCATCTTGCATGGAGAGGGCTTATGTCACATGGCATTAGGTTTTGAAGCTAAATAGAGCCACGACATTTTACATAAACCATTAAAGGGACAGTGCATCAGACATCCTACAGTGGCTAAGATTGGGGCCTAGCAGTTTCTATATCAGTGGTAAAAGGCTGTGATAATGGCCTCTAAAAGAAATGTAAAAGCTACACCAACAGGCAAACAACCCACAGCGCCCATTTTTTTCAAAGCTGCAAGAGGAGAGAAATCTCCAGAGCAACAGTCACCTCAGTCAGATACAGAACAAGAGAAGGATATGAGCTCACAGATAGGTCCTAGAAATCAAGAGCCAATAACAACAGCGGACCTGGATCATTTAGTGTCAAAA
Source organism: Bombina variegata variegata (assembly GCA_905336975.1). Taxonomy (NCBI): domain Eukaryota; kingdom Metazoa; phylum Chordata; class Amphibia; order Anura; family Bombinatoridae; genus Bombina; species Bombina variegata. The sequence continues at coordinate 15,182 of CAJPDP010560246.1, forward strand.
CAGGACATTGCCGCAAACTTTGAGAAGCTTCTAGATAGAATAGAGGCTTTGCAGAACACAGTCACCCCTGCTGTTTGCTATATGTATAGAGCCACTCGCCGCGTATATTAGGAACTCGGACATCTCGGGAGTTCAGCTGGCATCCTCGGAATATAAATTGATGCTATTTGCTGATGATGTCTTACTAACATTAACTAAACCTTTGAACTCGTTAACCCACTTATACAAGATACTGAAGGAATTAGCAGATATGTCGGGATATAAGATTAATAACGCAAAATGTGAAGCATTACCCATTGGTCTGCCCCCACAGATGAAAAAAAACGATAGAGATAAATTTTGAAATCACATGGGCGAAAAATTACATAACATATTTAGGGATCAAATTGAGCGACCACATATCTGATCTTTACAAAATAAACTACTCTCCTATCTACAAAATCATTAGAAATGACCTAGGGAGGTGGAGGAAGGGTAATTTCTCGTGGTACGGGAGGCTTATGTCAATTAAAATGAATGTCCTTCCGAGGTTAATGTATCTTTTTCGAGCTATCCCGATTAGTATTCCTATGCAGGAATTAGAGGTCTTGCAGGGCGACTTGGTGAAATTCTTGAGAGGAGATGGGAAGACAAGGATAGCGGCACAGGTGTTGAAGCAACATAGGCAGGTGGGGGGGGTGGGGCTTCCGAACTTGGTTGAATATTATCAGGCATCGAGATTAGCTCAGGTGGTACTCTTAGCGAAAAGAGACTGCGAACTGGTTTGGCCAAAAATAGAGGTGTAACTAGCGGGAGGCGATAAGGCAGCAGACATCATATGGGACTCAAGGTTCCTCATAAAAACAAATGATTATAAGTCACAAATAACGGTGGAAGCAGTCCGTCTATGGAATAGAATCACGAGAGGGCTGAAACTGTGTAGGAAGGACTCCTTGCTAACGCCCATAAAATGTTTACTTTCTAGGGAGTTGAGAGGGCAACTGGGTAAATGGGAGAATAAGGGGCTATATAGGGTGGCGGACTTCTTCTGTAATTCAAAATTACTCACTTACAACCAGGTTAAAGAGAGAGTTGACCCGGAACACCTACATTGGTATTTATATTTGCAGGTTAGTTCTGCAATAAATGCACTCATGTCATGTGGGCAGCCCCACCCACTCACAGACCTCGAGAGAATGTTGAATGCCCCATTCAGAGGGAAAGGGTCGATTTCCCGGATATATTTAATGATTCAAAAAGCTAAATGCCAGACTAAGTCACCATTGATGGAAAGGTGGGAAAGGGATAGTGGCGAAGTAAAGGAGAAAGGTGAATGGGAAGACCTGCTGTGGGACACCAGTAAGGGGTTGGTTAGTGCGGATCTGAGGGAGAATGCTATCAAGGTAGCATTTCGTTGGTATCTGACACCTGTTAGAACAGCACACTATGCTATAGCGCACGACGGAAAATGTTACAGAGGTTGCAATGAAAAAGGGACATTCAGACATATATGGTGGGATTGCTCGAGGGTTCAGAATCTATGGCAGAAACTTTCAGATATGATAGGGAGCCTGCTGGATGAGAACATAACACTCACATTCACACAAGCACTATTACACGTAAGGGTGAGACCATTTAACAAGATAATCAACAGGTTTATCAGAATTCTCTGCACATGTTTGAGAGTCTGCGTCGCCAGACATTGGAAAGTGGGGACTCCCACATGGCAGGAAGTGGTGGACAAAATAGAAGATACTTATAATTTGTCAGAAATAGCAGCATGGTCACAAGGACAGGCAGAACAGTTTCAAAAGGTTTGGTTTTATTGGATCTTGAAGAGGGTAGAAATACGAACAGTGGCAGTACAGGACTGACAGACGGTGTAAGGGGGGTGACAGCAACCTTCTACGTGCAGGCTAGTGAAGTCATAAGGTAGAAATATTACCCAGACGAATTCTTGAAACAGTTTACGAAAGATACACACTCAGGCACATTTTCTTTTCATTATATTACTAATTTTGGAGAGAAGTTCATCGGCACCATTCGGGGGGGAAGGAGAGGGAGGGGAGGGAGGTTTACCAAAAGGAAGGAGGTTATTTAAGTTCTAGGGTTCATTTTGTTATATGTATGGGATGGAGGGCGCAGGGAAATACGGTGCAATTGACAAATGATATTCCACATACAGTGTAAACTGGGACAAAGACTGTATTGTTTTACATATACAAAAGATGTGAAAAATTGTTATCTGTGCATCCATGTTTGTGCAAAAGACAATAAAAATCATTTCAAATAAAATAAAAATCCAGTCCTGGCTATTTCATGACTCACATCTATGTAGAGTGTAACTCCTTGCTAATTTAAATGGACAATAAACATTTGGGTTGTTAAAGCATATTTAATCAGAACAATTAACCTGGAAAATATAAAAATTGCACTTCAGTATTTAAAAAAAATATCCCTCATGTAATTATGTTTTATAAAGCTTTGACTTATTTGACATATTGTAACGTACTGCAATTAACAACATTTGAAAACAATAATGCTCCAATTAAATTGCAATAATTCATAAAGTAGGTTCAAGGTCCAATGGAGCTATTATATGGCTAGTCAAAATTTCTTCCACAGTCATGGAGTACAAAACCAGCTTTTTATTCCCCACATGTCCTTCATTGTAATTAATGCAATTTATCACATATTTTGTAGTTTTTTTTCTGACTCAGGAATAGTAACACAGTAAGCAACAATGTGGTCCTTATACTTCCTTCCAAACATTTGTAGGAGTGGGTAGAATTCTAGCACTTCATGTTCCCGTACTTTTCTTTTTCATTCATTGATTCATGTACAAATGGCTCCAGGGCATGTTTGGCATCCTTCCAGTTGTGAAAATTACTTCTGTACCATTCAACTAACAAATCAAGAAAACAGAGAAGAATAAATGAGACACAACTAGGTAGAAAAATAATTGATAAATAAATAAATAATATATCTTTAGAGAAGGTATTCTGGTTAAAAGTTTTTATACTGACTCAAATTTTGCCATAGCATATACATATATATTAAGAAAATTTTGCTTACATACTAATTCATTTCTTTCATTATAGTAAGAACCCACAAGGTAATCACATGTGAGATTACACTCCAAGCCACTAGGAGGAAGCAAAAACACTCCTACATACCAGAGCTTTAATCCCTCCCACTCTCAATTAGTAATACACATGGCTATGCAAAGGAAACTAGAAAAGAAGGAAAGACAAAATTGGGCCAAATGAAGTGCAAAACAAGTTCTGTCGCCAACTGTATAGAAAAGTGCAGAGTTCATGGACGCTCATCATCATGAAAGAAAGTAGGCATAAATCACATGTGGGATCTTTTACCCAAGAAATGAAGCCCACAAGACCACCAAGTTTAAGGGAAGACAATACAGTTAAGGTAGGTATGTTACTGATCAGGCAGATCTGAAGAGGGAAACATGTCGAAGTTGTAAAATTTAGTTAAAGTTTGTAAAGAAAAGCAAGTAGTGGCCTTGCATATCTGGTCTATGAAATATTCATGACTAAAGGCCAAAGAAACATCAACTACCCTAGTGAAATGAGCAGTCATACACTCAGGGGGAGTCTTCCCTATGACCAGATATGCCTTACAAATTAAGTGAAGTGGCTAAAGTAAAAGCAGTAGCTTGACGCAAGAAAAAAAAAAGAAATGGTCAGAGAAGAAGAAAGTCTAAAATCTGTTGTGGCTTCAAAAAAGAATTTTAATGCACTAACTACATCAAAGTTTTGAAGAAGATGCTCCTTAGCATTTTAGGAGCCAAGCATAAAGAAGGAACCTCATTTTTTTTTTATTAATAGTAACAGCCTCATCCTGATGAAAAATCAGGAAAAGGAGGATTGCAAGAGAAAGCTGGAAGCTCAGAAACTCTTCTGGCTGAAGAAAAGGCTAAGAGAAAAAGAACCTTCCAGAATAAAAGTTGAAGGTCTAAACCATGCATAGGTTCAAATGAAGGGGCTTGAAGAATACTCAAAGCCAGATAAGGCCTGATTAAGGCCTGAACAATGGTCTGGATATCAAGAAAGTTGGGAATTTTCTTATGATAAGGGACAGATAAAGCAGAAATCTGACCCTTAATAGAAATGGCCCGATAATCTCTTCTCCAGAACGTCATGAAAAAACTCAAGAACCCTCAGAATTCTAAAAAAATAGAGATAACCCTTGCTGGCATACAAGAGGAAAAGGGTCTTTCACACCTTATGATTCAGAGTTTTAAGATCCTAATGAAAGAAAAGTCCTTGGGAAAGAAGATCATTTCTGAGAAGAAGATGCCAAGATGGGCGAGAGGAAATTTTAATAAAGATCTGCAAGTCCTGTGAGGCCATGCCAGAGCAATCAGAATAGTGAATCCTAGGTTGTTTGATCCTGGCTATCACCCCGGATAGCAACATAAACTGAGAAAATAGATAAATGAGATTGAATGACCAGGGAAATATTAGTGTATCTAATCAGATCTGCCTGAGGATCTCAAGACCTTGCACAATAGAAGGCAAGTTTGTGATTCAAGCAAGAAGCCACAATGTCTCTCTAACAGACCAACATCTCACTATCTGGTTGAATACCTCCTGGTGCACCTCTCAACAGTTCACTTCCAGGATGTAATTAGCTGAACTCAGTCAGCGGTGATGTTCTGCCCATCTTATTATGCAAGACACTTCTTTAATTGCCAAGCTACTGCAAGTTCCTTCTCAGTGATTTATGTAAACCTATGCAGTAATATTGTCTGATTGGAATTGTAGGAACGATTCCTGCCAGAGATTGGGCCAAGTCTGAAAAGCCCTGAATATTGTGCAGAGTTCCAGGATGTTCATTGATAACCTTGCCTCCTGAGGTTCAAAATCCTCGTGCTTTTTGGGCCTCCAGACTGTTCCACAAACCTTTAGGTTGGCATATGTTATGATCACTGGACAAAAGTGCCATCTGAAGCCACTACTCCATTGGATTCAGTATAGGAGAGACCCAGAAACATCAGGCACTGTTCAATGAGCTTTAAAGCCCAGCGGGAGTTAAAAACAAAGTGGCTGTAGGCACTACAGATGTAGTGATGCAGCCTCTCCCGGAGCAGACACGGACCACAATCCTTATTATCATAAGACCGGGTCACAGAGGAGGCGCATGGAGGACTAACCAGAGAACTGAGGGGATCGATCCTGCTAGCGGTAAGATGGCCATTGGCAGTATTTATATAAAAGGCCATATCAAATACCACTTGCAAGCATAGGCCATGAACCACCCACATCAGTAACGGCTACAGGCCGCATGGAAGCAAATAATACACCACACTAGCAGGAACCCCTAAAAGCAGGGACTAATACAGACAACTTATGGCAGCAGACAAGCAGGAGTGTCAAATACCTACAACTCAGCTACTTCTGAGGAGAAACTTATACGACCGCATGCCCTATAGAAATTAAACATCCAAACCTTCAAGTGACTATGTGAACTTGCAAACATTACTATTAAATGTTTCCCAGAATCTTATGATATAGAGCTTCCAGCAGAGTACTACTCTATCTACTCAGACCTCAGAAAGCCCTAACTAATACCATAGCTCTGCATACTAGGAGGTTAGCTAGTGATTTAAACACAGAACACTACTCTCATATAGTTTTGATCCCAGGTACGCTTTTATATATAGTGATTTTAGAGCTTTGAAGATCTTTCCAACTCTCAAATTTAATAAACATATCAGCTAGAAAGCAAACTAAACCAGCCACTGTGACTAAGACACCGGTATCTAGACTATTCTTCAAAATCTCCAAGGGAGAAAAGGCAGCAGAAACCCAATATCCTATAACAGAAGAAGGTGCAGATTCTGACTCAGACTCCCATATGGCCACTGAAGATTCAATACCTGCGACTAGAGCAGATCTCAAGTCTCTTGTATCTAAACAGGACACTAATGCAAATTTTGAGAAACTATGGGAAAAATGTGATACTCTCCAAAATACTGTGACCAGAAGCCTAACTGATATCAAACAAGATATCCTTGAATTAGGAACTAGAGTGGCCTCCCTTGAGGAAACTGAAACTGCTACATCAGAAGAAATCACCATCCTGACCCAAAAGGTCTCAAATCAACAGCAAACAATATCAGATATCCAGGACAAGATGGAGGATATTGAAAATAGGAGTTACAGATCCAATCTGAGGCTTAAAGGAATCCCAGAATCAGTTTCATCATCGGAATTACCTATTTATCTACACCAGCTATTTCAAGCTATCACTGGAGAGGTAGGAGACGACAAATTTCAGACGGAAAGAGCACATCGCTCGCTACGAGCAAAACTCAAAAATAATGCCCCACCTAGGGATGTCATCATTAAAATGTTCTGCTGTCCAGAGAAAGAAACCTTTCTGTCAACTGCAAGAAAAAAAAACTGTCATTCAAGTTCCAGGGGTCGATCATTCAACTCTATCAAGATCTCTGCCTACGAACACTCTAAAGAAGGAGTACCTTGTGTCCACTCACCTTACTTCTGAGGAAACATCAGATAAATTACAGATGGGGTTTTCCCTACATTAAGGCACAACCATCAGCCTCAAGGAGACCACATAAATACCCGATGCATGCAACCGTCTCCAACTAGAAACTCCAGATATACCCCTTGAGTCAGCATCTATTGATGTTCCCCAACCTAATTCGCAACCCAGCCAACCACAGAGACAGAAGTGGTCCAAAGTCACCAAGAAAACAGCTAAGACCTGATTGGTCTCACCTCACCTTATTGATGCTTCATTCTGAACCTGAGGACCCCACATCCATACAGGAGACATCTAACTGACAGACACCTCTCGTCAGTTTCATTGTCAACAATATGCGTTGATAATAAGGAGGAGGACTTGGATGAGCATACTAACCCAAGCATATACCTGTTCAATTGTTTGTTTTTGTTGTAATGATTGTTTCACAACATATGTTAGTAGTTTACATTAAAAATTTGTTCTTATTAAGGACTTTTCCAAGAGACCGATCTACCCAAAAAAAAACAGTAAGAAGCTAAAGCTACTGTAAATTATGGAGTCTTAATGATTTTTTTTTTATTGTTGTATTGATATGTTTATCCAATTAAGGCTTATTATGCAAAGACAGATTCATTAGATAAATGTAAGAAATTGCATAATATTTCAGTTTTCCACTATGTACACAATCAATATTTCATATTCAAAACACGTAGTCGCACACTGCACACCCACAGTTTTTTTTCTTGTTTGTTAGGTAGATGACATATCTCAATTACCTAGTTACTTATGCACTTATAATCACATTGTTGTTTATTTACTTCAGTTTAATTGTTTAATTATGCTTGTATCCACTGTGCCATTCAGAGGGAGGTGGAAGATTTGCAAAACTGGGAGGAATGCAACATATTCTTCCATTATGGAGGACCCGGAGAACCGGGTAGGGAGATCGATGAGATAAGACCCACCAACTTATGTAAATAATGGCCCAACACATTAGACTTATCTCATATAACGTTAGAGGCTTCAATGCAGATGTGAAACGAAAGATAGCTCTCACCCAATATAACAGACTTAAGGCCAATATAATAGTCCTGCAGGAAACACATTTTACCAATAATTTAATACCGAAGTACTGGTCCAGACAATTTTCCCAACATTTCCATTCTACAACAGACGGCAAGAAGAGAGGGCTCTCTATCCTTATACATCACTCACTTAATTTTGTTGTAGAAGAGGAGATCAAAGATACACAAGGGAGGTACTTGATCATTAGCGGTAGACTACAAGAGAAATAGATTACACTATGTAACGTATAAGCCCCAAATGAAAAACAGGACTCCTTCTTTAGACAGATCTCTCAATTGCTTACTCAATGGTCGCAATCGAGAATACTCTTAGGGGTTGACTTTTATATAACTATGCACTCATTCATACCGGAGGCAGGGACAAAACTGACTCACAAATAGCAAAGACATAATTCCACAGTCAAGACAATTAAAGATGCCCTCTCAGCACATAATATTCTGGACTCCTGGGAATCTCTATATGGGCACATAAAACATACTCTAAGCTAGACTATATTTTCATAAGCCAAGTATTGATTTCTGACTTAATCTCTCTATTCATTCATACATGTGTGTGGTCGGACCACTATCTAACCCAAGTTCAACTGGATGACTTAAGAGACCCAAATAGGGTGCAAACCTGGACATACGACCCCTCTTGCTTA
>CAJPDP010560458.1:0-11477 GCA_905336975.1 Bombina variegata variegata
ATGGTGTATGTTATCTGGCATGTCACATATACTAAGGTAATGGTGTATGATATCTGGCATGTCACATACTAAGGTAATGGTGTATGATATCTGGCATGTCACATATACTAAGGTTATGGTGTATGTTATCTGGCATGTAACATATACTAAGGTAATGTATGTTATCTGGCATGCCACATATGGTAATGGTGTATGTTATCTGGCATGTCACATATACTAAGGTAATGGTGTATGTTATCTGGCATGTCACATATACTAAGGTAATGGTGTATGTTATCTGGCATCTCTAGTCAAAATTCAACTTTCATGATTCAGATAGGGCATGCAATTTTAAACAACTTTCCAATTTACTTTTATCATCAAATTTGCTTTGTTCTTTTGGTATTCATTGTTGAAAGCTAAAACTAGGTAGGCTCATATGCATATTTATAAGCCCTTGAAGGCTGCCTCTTATCTGAATGCATTTGACAGTTTTTTACAGCTAGATGGCATAAATTCATGTGTGCGAACGCCTGTGTAGTTACTTATGAGAAGGCACTGATTGGCTAAAATGCAAGTCTGTCAAAAGAACTGAAATAGGGGGGCAGTCTGCAGAGGCTTAGATACAAGGCAATCACAGAGGTAAAAAATATATTAATAAACGTGTTGACTGTGCAAAACTAGGAAATGGGTAAAAAATGGATTATCTGTCTTTCTACACACAAAAAAATCTGTAGTAGACTGTCCCTTTAACATTGGCTCACATTTTAGCCAAGTGGTCAGTAAAATCCACCAGGTAGTGTACCCATTCTAGGGAGAACACTATAATAATACAATTTAAACAGCATGAAAATATAGTTTACACGTATGGCTTGTATTAATCATATGAGTACTGCGTTATTTGTAAATTGTCACTGAACCTGTATTTATAGCGGCATTTACTGCGGTCTTTAGTACATACCCAGTTGTGCCTCTTTGGCCATCTGTGTCTCATGGATGATGTTGCGTAGAATCTGCTCCTCTTGGATCAGTTTATGCTTCTCGAGAATCTCCTGCTGTCTCAGGTAATGGTCATGCTGTTTCTGATACTCCTTTAATTCATTTAGAGTTCTCTGCAGGGACCTTAAGCAAAACAAAATAATGTGTTGAATATAAATTTGCTAACCACTGTAGACTGCAAAATAAAAAGATCCTCTGTGACAATGCAGAAATGTAAACCATCAGCAGATATGTTTACAGCAAGTCACCACACCAGCTAAGAATGTGCACCCTCATCATAATCACTGTTCTCAAGAAATTCTTAAAAGTAATGAAACCTTTAACTCAATAAGTAACAGTGCGGAAAAAAAACTGTGAAACCAAACATAAGTTTAAAACTAGAAACATCAACATCAAAAAAGGGCTCGACAAACCCAGGACCCGGGAGTCACTGGCTCCTAGAATTTTACTCCTGGGGCTCTCTCTAAATATAGCCAAGGAATCATTTTTAAAAATGTAAGAGGCGCATTGTTCCTATTAGTTTACTGTCCCTTTAAAAAGTGGAATCCTGCCTTTTATCAATTTCTGTGACAAATCTGTGTAAATCCAGATCCTTTAGCAAGCAAATGACAAATTCTCAAATTTAGCCAATGCCTTCTTACAACTGTGTGCGCTAATGTAGGTACTTTGAGCCCAATTATCAAAAACTCACCTGCACTGGGGAAAATCACAAATGCTTTTCTCATTTTTGTGATTATTAAATTGTAAATGCACATCTCTCTATACCCAGAATCCCTCTTACTGAGATCAAAGCTCTCAATCTAAAAAATTGCCTTTCTGAAATTTGAGGTATTTCACAGTAATAGGTTCGCTAAAGCTTTAAAGAATTGGGCCCTACGTGACACAGCGTTTGCACTTACCTGTGCTGCGCCTCCAGCTTCTGCTCCAACTTCTGCTGACACAGCACTGCGTGCTTTCTCTTCACTGCCTGCTCATAGCCAGGTTTGGTCTGCAGAGCTCTGTCGTAGCACAGCACAGAGTGATTATATTCCCCTAGCATCTAGAATGACATACACCACAAATAAAGGATTTCAACAACAACCTGAGTGGTGTGTGTTCTTTCTTTCACAGCTGAGTTTCTGTTTAATATGACACTAAGGGCCAGATTACAAGTGGAGCACTAATTTAACGCGCGGCCACAAACGGGCAAATTTTCCCGCTTTGGGCACGAGATAAAAAAAAACAGACATTACAAGTGGCTTTTTATTGCTATCGCAAGCTTGCTGTAGCAATTAGCATTCCGAAAATTAAATCAGACATCATTTCATTTTCAAAAAGTGCCCCAAATGCCCCCAAAAATAGATGGTCTTTTAGTTTTTCATGGAAAAAAGTAGCATATACATATATTAACACATAAATATATATGTATATGAGCATATACATATATATTTAAACATGCTGCCATCACTGCGCTACTTACCCCCTTCGCTGATACCGTCTGACAGCATTACAACAAGGCTCCCATTGGAGCAAATGGAACCCCGCTCACATTGCGCTTTACTTGTAATACCAGCGCACATTAGTGTGCACTTGTATTACTCAGTGGAGCGCTAATATCGCTTGCATGCAAATGTAAATAGTTTAAACAGAAAGATTAAATGTTTTAAACTTAAAAAAAAGTGGCAAATTTTGTATCAAAAGGTTTAAACTTTCATTGTCAACAACAGAGCATGAGTGAAAGCATTTATGTGACACAAAAGCCAAGATAAACAAACCACTCCTGCAATTACTTAAATAACTGACACTAATACTTGTATTATTAAACCTAGAGACTTTTTAATTTTGGACTTAAATCTGCTTTCCCTTTTTTAAAAGGGACATCAAACACTTTGAGATTGAAATATACATAGTAAAAACAACTGCAATATATATGAATCATTTATTTTGCCCCCTTTCCTGGAGTTGAACTTAATTGGGGGTTTTCCAACACTAATATCTGGAAGTGCACACTGGCTTAGCAAAGGGGACAAGACTGCAAACAAAATGACAGTGGCAAGCTTGTTCTACACCAGTAACAATTGCAGTAAACAAGGTGTTATACAAAACTGGGATGGTATGTAACAGGGATAAGAAAGTCAAAATTAAAAACTTGTATGATTCAGACAGATCGGGTCATTTTAAGACTTTTAAATTCACTTCTATTTTCAAATGTGCTTCATTCTCTTGCTATTCCTTGTTGAAAGGTAATATGCACATATCCTACACTAGTGTGAGCTAGCTGCTGATTGGTGCCTGCAGACATTTGTCTCTTGTGATTGGCTAATGGGATGTGTTCAGCTAGCTGCCAGTAGTGCAATGCTGCTTCTTCAGCAAAGGATAACAAGAGAATGAAGCAAATTTGATTATAGAAGTAAATTGGAAAGTTGTTTGAAATTCTATGTTCTTTCCAAATCCTGAAAGAAAATGTAGGGGTTTCCTGTCCCTTATAGTCATTGCAATTTTACATGAACATCATGCGCACCGCTACCTGTAGGTGCATGTCGAGCCCTTCTCGTGACGCAAGAGGAACGCAGATTGAACCCTGTTTTTGGCAATCCCCGCACTACAGGCCGGAGATCGTTGATGGCCTAGTGGGTGGCACTCCCAGGCCTCATGAGAGTGCCAGTGACGTCACCAGGCCCGCACTTGGTATCATAACCAGAAAGCTTTGTGTAGCTGCAAGGGAGCTGGATGGGGGAAGGTTCTTCAAACCCCTCGATCTCAGCTATCGTAGTAGCAACAGATCTCCAAGACCCTCATTTGAAAGAGAATTGTCTGCTCTTTCGAAAGGTGGTGGTACCACACAACAGATCATTTAAAAAGAAAGTTGAAAAAACACATGGGGATTTGCTTGGGAATGGGTCATTATATGTGCAATAAAAATAATCTGGTATCTAGAGACTCATAAAGGAAAGTTTATTTTCTATTAGACAAGTCCCTCTCTAAAAAAAAAAAGTATATTCATTTTTTAGGTATAGTTATAGTTAGGTATGGTCAGGTGATCACTGTGATAACAGTGAACACATTGCAACAAAAAATATTGTGAATCTGCTGGTCCTGCTGAAAAAAAATATTTACATTTGTGTGGGACACTTACTGAAATTTGACTTACAATATAGTATGAATGTAGGTAGCAAAAAAAGCTAACAATTTGCTCAGCAATGGGGTGAAAATGGCATTTCATTTTTGAAAGGGTTAAAAAGACATGAACCTCAAAAAGTTTCTTTCATGAGTCAGATAGAACATACATTTCTAATTTTTTTTCCAAATGACTTCTATTAGCTAATGTGCTTCATTCCTTTGGTATCCATTGTTGAAGGAGCAGTAATGCAGTACCAGGGGGTCAGCTGAACATCTGGTGAGCCAATGACAAGAGGAATATGTGTGCAGCAACCAATCAACAGCTAGCTCCAAGTAGTGCATTGCTTCTCCTCAGCCTAGGTATGCTTTTCAACAAAGTAGACCATGAGAACAAAGTGAATTGGATAATAGGAGTGACTTGGAAAGTTGTTTAAAATTGTATGCACTGTCTGACAAACATAAAATAAATAAATTGGGGTTTTATGTCCCTTTAAAGTTTTTTATGTCACTTTTACAATAGTTTATTTATGGAAAAGCTGCAGCTTATTCAAATAACTACCATGAAAAGGGGGGGGGGGGGGACATGTAGTCTAGTTCATGTATATTTGAACAAAATGAGAATCTTCAGCATGAGTTTTTGAAAATCTGCTTAAATAGTATTTGCAGATTTCTAGCTACTTACTGCATATATATTCCCCAGGGTATAGTGACTAGTCAGAAAGTCACTAGACACATCCAATGCTGCATGGACCAGTATAGCAGCGTCTGCCGAGAAATGTGCTCTGTGTAAAACATTTGCCATGTTCACAAGTGCAATGTCTTTATTATACCTATAAGAAATAGAAAATGCTAATTTAGTAAAAAATAAATATCTGTCTTTTTACATAGTAGCCCAAAATATTTTACAGGCAACACCATATTGTTAGATTAAAAGGTTGTTTTTAATAAAATGCAGTACTATGTAGAAATCACTTACTCCAAACCATCAGTTACTTAACGTTTTTTTTATTTGCTTTACTGTGACGGTACATAAACCTTTACAAAAATTTCCATATTTTGGGTCATACACTTACATAAAATTTCCAATGCCCTTGTAGGGGATAGACAGAACTTTATCCTGTCAACTATACCTAGCGCTTATGGTGCAAACATAACATGTTCTTCTTATTCATTAGAACATATTATTTTACTACTATCTGCAAGTCTGTGTTTAACCCCCTACAAATGGGCTAAACACATAGTTACAATGTCACTGCTAGTCCCAAGCACACAAGGCCAATGAGCAGCTGCATTTGGAAAGCTGGGTTGAACAACTACCTGTTCTGATTGGCTCACTGTGTAACACTTCTCTGCAGTTCCACTACAATACTTGAAAAGGTTAAATACATATACTTACATGGTCGGTAGTGCTGAAATAGTACTGTGTGCGCTAAATTGAGACAAATCCAATAAGGGCAGGAAGAGGATGGATCCAGAAGAATGTTGTTAAAATATGACTTTCATATCTCTATAAAATGATTTTGCTTTTACCATTCAAAAGAAAAAATAGTTGCCTTTTTAAACATTAAAATGTACTTTACAGCTGCAAATAGCCTCCCCTTTCTAAATTGTGCAGCAGGAACAGTAAAAAAAGTTATTTTAAAATTAAAACAGTTTCTGGCCACTTTGAAATGGTTGCCAAGCTCCGCCCACTGATCACATCACGATCTGGGCTACATTTAGGCACTCTGCTAAATAGCATTGACAGTCGGTTGAATCCAACTAGTGAGCCTTTTGTGATTGGATGCCATATGCAGCCCAGGTCATCAGTGGGCGGAGCTTGGCAGCCATTTCATAGTGGCCAGAAACAATATTCTATTTAAAATATTTTTTTTACCACTCCTGCTGCATAATATATAGAAGAGGTGCAGGAAGCTAATCGCAGCTTCATCTAAGGTAAGACTTTAAGATGACTAAGGTGTAGAATGTCCCTTTAAGTATATGAAAAATGTTGCAATTTGTTGTTAAACAGTCTTGTATTGAATCAAATTTGTACAACACAGAGCAATAACTAACATTGGCCTGAGATGTCTGCAGAAGCTCACAGGTTAAATAAAGAAGGTGTGACGATAACTGCAACAGTTTAAAGCACAAATTACACAGGTGACATAACATTATTTTATATAAAGACAGAAATGCAGAGTTCTAACAACAATAATAAATTTACTTTAAATATTAAAGCCTATTATTTTGTTTCTAACCTGGAAGAGAAGTGGAGAGCTCTTATGGCGCATTCCACCACATGATAAGGCTCATTCTTTATCCGCCAGTAAAAGGAGGCCATGTTATATAGCACCCAGGATGTGGTATTCTGGAATAAAACAACAGGTCACTTATAACAAAGGGTTTCCTCTGAGATTGCAACAATACAGCCTGGGTAAAAAAATCCCAGCATACAGTAATAAGGAACCACCCAGCAGTTTAATGTCTCTTTAACCACTTGACGCCGTTAGGATGTTTTATGCCGTCTAAAAGCAATGGGCTTAAATGCCTTTAATACGGCATGGAACGTTTTAACTTTTGCGGCGTCCTGCTCAATACTAAAAGTAAACGGCGGATTATCCGACGGGGGGACCTGCCTAGCAACACAGGCAGTTCCCCAGGAGCCAATCAGCACGTTGGTTTTTTTAAAGCACATGATCACAGTGACGATCATGTGCTTCATTTTACTTTTTTGTTTACAACTGGAACTTGGAAAAAGGGGTTAAACATAGAAACATACAATATTGTGTGTGTATATATTATTTATACACACAGAGGGTAGACTATGATCTACATTTAGTATAGAACAGCTGTAACAGAAGCCAGTAATTAAAACTTAGCTTCCAATGGAATGTAGAAGAAAGCAGTCATGAAAGATCCATCACCCCTTTGGTCAATATGACCTTGGCAGTACCACAGTGTGAGGCAATGCACATACTGCTGTCTACTTGAGAAAAGATGAATGATTAAATTATGTTTTCACCACAAGAGAGCCACATTATAGCTGTTGGTGCTTTCTTACTTCTTGTCACGTTATATTAAAGGGACATTCCACTCAAAATTGAAATGCACATAGATGAATTATATCTTTGAACAGAAACATATTTGCAAAAACGCTTCTAGTAACAATTATCACTTTTTTAGTGTAAACATTTTTCTCTGCACGTGCCATGTGAAGCATAGCTATATATGCTCAGTGCTCCACGATTTTAAATACTGCAGCTGTTCAGAACACCAGAAGGGCTTGTATCCTGTCAGAAATGAAATTGAGTCATTACCAGATGATACAAGAATCTTAGGCTCTCTGTGCTGTGTTTAAAATGTCAATTGTATCGCGATTGACCATGCAAATCTATGTGCTTAACCACAGCAAAGGGGTTAAATACAGTTAAAATACTAATCAGGAGTCGCAGAAAACTGCTGGTCCAAAGCGGAAACCAACAGACAAAAGCTTGGTCATGCAACTAGTGCTGGCAATTGGGTCAGCAGAAATGTCCGCTCAACACCAGCAGTTCTCTGCAGTTCCCAAACAATGATTTACCTATGTTTTTAACTGCTTTCAGGGGTTAACTACATAGATTTGCATTGTTGATAAAATGAGATGCTATAACAAAATCACAGCCCTTTAAAATGTAAATTGAAGCTAGAAGGAAAAGCATGTATGTGCACAACTAATAATAAAAAATCCGTTGCTCCTTGGCTGTGAGCATGTAAAACAATTTCAAATACACACCTCATTACTTATATATATATTTTAGAAAGCCTGAGCCTCAGTTTTGAATGTGTTCTAACACTGTTTGCCATGGTTCAGTCTGTGCATCATTTGTGAATTAGTTATGATTGTGAAAGTGAACTGCTTTGGTGTCGCCCATCCACTACATCTCACCTTAAGAAGAGCTTCATTTATTCTGTGGCCCATGTCCTCAACAGCTCTTCCTAACCGAGGGGACAGGGAATTGAAGACAGGATCTTCCTTAGGCAACAGAGGAGCTGAAAGATTTAATCTCTCTTGGATGCCCTAGAAAAAGCAAACAAATATGCAAGTGCAAATTGTTTATAGTGTATGGGAGATAGACTGGCAGAACAAGCAGAATATAATAGACTTACCCGTAAATGCTGAAAGGCGTGAATGCTAAAAGGAAGCGCTATGATTTTGGTGCAGTCAGGTTGCGTTAGGTCAGGAGGAACAGGACTGTGTGCAACCACATAGTTTTCAGGGCTAAAGCGTCAAATAAGAAATGATGAAAAGTCAAACTTTTTACCAAAGATATAAATCTAATTCTGACTTCTTAAATAATCCTATTTCTGAAGAAGAAATTGGAATAATTAAACACTGTGCCCAGATTGCTTACTTGCAGAGTATTATAAAATCTTAATAGAAAAGCTTACAACTCTAGAAACATTTTTAAAGATGAATAAAATAATAAATTAAGCAATAACTTTACTGAGTCAATCATTTCAAATGTGCGTTAGTATTACAAGTTACGCGCAATGAGAACGCGACCTCCATAGACTCCAATGGAAGCCTCGTTTTCATGCCGTGAGACATGGCAAAGAACCTAGCACAGCACAGGGGGTACGTCGCACGGCATTGGGCAGCAAATGAAAAATATATAAGTATTTGAATATATACATACATATTTATGTGTTTAAATATGTACATACACATATTAACACACAAATATAAATGTATTTAAGCATATACATATATATTTCAAGAAAACACACAGTCCCCATAGACTTCAATGTAAAGACACTTTTTATTGAAGTTTTTTTTTTTCTCTAACAACCCCACATCCCCTCACTTTAACCCCTTATTACTGCTTCTTGCAGTTATTTTATTTTAATTTATTTATTTATTTTAAATAAAGGAAATGTCCACCTTATTTTGGAGTCTTTTTAATCAACCAGGAGGTCTGACCTCTGGCTAATTGCACTTAGCAAATCAAATATGAATGTTTCTTGTAACAAACATTGTTCACTATCCAGTTGACTGCTACTATTTAGCAGGATACCTTGTTACAAGTAGGCATAATTATAGCAGCATAAAATGTATTCTAACTTAATGTGTGTGAGATATAAATATGCTTGTTTGAAAAAGAAACAAAGTAGCCATGCTGATATATAATGTGGAATACTGTGATGTACTTAGACTATTTCAATAGCAGTCTAGTCACTTGCATTTTTAATAATGTGTGTCACTTTAAATTTTCTGTGACAGAGATATCAGTAACTATAAAGGAGAAGTTAGCTCCAACACACAGCATCTGAAGAAGCCCTGGCAAACTCCTTAGTGGGAGGGGCGAAACGCGTCATCTGGCAAGCAAGTTTCTATTAACCAGCATGGTGACTGTGCAACACACAAAGGTATAAGCAAAGAATATCCCCTACAACTTAACAGAAGTAAGGAGTGGCAGAGGTATAGCGGGACAGCACTAGTAAAGCATAACGGCACCCACAAGGAAGGGCAAAGCAATACAGCTTGAAGGCACGTAGGTGAATCATTTACACTGTGGAAAGAACAGTGATGTATCCTATAGCTGAGCATGTGAATGCAAACACTGCATACACTTACAGCATCTGCAGGATCGCTATGTTTCCGGGACTTGCCACATAGATTTAACCTTCAAGTGAGTCCTTTTGGCTTATAAGGATTTTAAACCTTGCCGCACTTTATCTCAGTACCATTCACCTCTATAGTGTATTTGGAGCGTGCAGGCACACTAAGAGCTTCAAACTTTTGGGACATTGTTACCAGCACAAGCAGTTTTGAGTTTGTTTGGAGGCGTGCAACATGCACTAAGTGCCTCCTTATTCGCGAGACGATATACACCGGATCACTGCCCCTATAGAGACTGGTGGATATTCTGCTTATTAAGAGGATTTTATAGAGGGAAAAACATATAGGTGATAGGTTAATTCTTGCAGCTCTAGTGCGGCTTTTGTCATTCTTTAGCAATTGACTTTATATCAATTGCTTTCTCTGTTTTATATATATGTGCCAGTGTTATGATGATTGCCTGCACATTGCACATTTATTTTTTGGTAATATAACTTGGAGTGCAACAAACATTGTTGTCTATGTCCTATCTGATCATGAAAGAAAACAATTCGATTTCATGTCCCTTTAACCTGAAAGTAATGTATGCAAATTAATAGAAGTTACTAAGTTAAAGTGCAATAAAACAAGTTGAGATCTGTGCATATCCTAAAAGGGCTAATTAACTAAAAATAGTTTGCATAAAAAAAATTGTGTAAAAATTGCTGGCAAGTATTTTAAAATATTTTTCAAAAATAAGCAGAAATACTTAAATAGCCATGCTGTCTGAAGCACTGTGCTCCACCCCCCTTATCAGTGTTTAGACACAGGCATTGTATTTCAACTGAATTGACAGCTAGGCATGCTCCAGCAGATAATCCCTAGGCACTTTTGCACTCTACCAAAACAACAATAGATATAGATACAGCCATAGAAGGAAATGTGTGGGGGGATTTGGAGCTTTACAATTCAGAAACATAAAAAGAAAGGGTTAATGGCGAGGCACTGCATTTGCAGGTAAAGTAATTAAAGTACATATATTATTTTGTGTCTATCCCAAATTGTTTTATGTCCCTTTAAACCTATTCAGAAAGAGCTAAATATACAGATAAACCAAGCTGCTATTCACAGAGCACAGGAACAAAATGCAGAGGAATAAATTACCTGATGTTTTTGCTTTCCAAGGAAATGTATGTGCCATCGTACAAGTCTAAATCTCCCAAAGGCACCTTAGCTTTAATACAGTCAGGGTCCTGTTTGTAGTGCCTCTGTTCCAGGCCTGTGTCTCTGTCCTCATTCTCCTCAATATGGATTTTCTGTGCAACCAAATGTTTCTGCAAAAATAAAAATAAATGCAATGTTAGAGTGACTGATCAAACTGACGGAGGTCGGCTTCCATCCTATAAGTGGAGGGACAATATCAGCAACTAAAATGGGCTTTCAGTCCCTGATCTCACCTCCAACTCTTTGAGGTAGCCAACGGTAGTTTCTTGTCTCATCAATATCACTAAATCATGAGGGTGTTTCAGGTTCATAGGAGAGTCCACCTTTAAAGTAACACAATAATCAGAAGAGGAACATTAAAATACATAAAAGGGATAGTAAAGTCCAAATTAAACTTTCATGATTCAGATAAGGTATGTAATTTTAAACAACTTTCTAATTTACTTTTATCATTAAATGTGCTTTGTTCTCTTGGTATTCTTAGTTGAATGCTAAATCTAGGTAGGCTCATATGCTAATTTCTAAGCCCTTGAAGGCCGCCTGTTATCTAAATTAATTTGACAGCTTTTCACAGCTAGAGAGCGTTAGTTCATGTGTGCAATAGATAACATTGTGC
>CAJPDP010560641.1:0-12218 GCA_905336975.1 Bombina variegata variegata
ATATACACACATGTATAAAGCACATGCGCACGCATATACACACTACGTACAAGCTACACACACACTGTACACCAACACACATGCACAATATATACACTACACACATTAAAACAAACATGCACACTACACATGCATACCACATATACACACTACATATGCACACATGTATAAAGCACATGCACACGCATACTTTGCATATACACACTACATACATGCTACGCACACACACACTGTACACACACAAAGTACACCAACACACATGCACAATATATACACTACACACAGTCAAACACACATGCACACTACACATACACACATGCATACCACACTGCACATGTGTACATACACACAACACACATGTAGAAACACACAAACACATACAAGTATACAAACACACACACACAGTTAATACTTTGCCTTTTGAAAAAAGTTAAAAAAAAGTGCCCTATAATTTAATATATGAAGTAAATATTATTCATTATAGCACCTAGTTTATTTGGTTAATCTTACTATAGCTTATGTTACTTGGAACTTTTTAATTTGGTGCAATCATTTTGTCTATTTTCATAGGCACACTTTACCTTTAACCGTCTGTTGTGATAAACAGTTTCATATGCTCATGCTATACTTTATCTGCAGTGTATCTGTAAGGCACTTTTTCCTTTTACTGTGGCCGATATACTGACATTTTATAATTAATAGCAAGCCCTATGGGCCCAAATACCCCAAGGGTACAAATACCCCAGGATAAGAAACCAGAGTCTATAACATTGTAACAATGTTACTAGGTCATATAGTCATAGTAATATCGTGGTTGCATTGCACTGCAGCTATATCTGCCAGGAAATGAGGTACCAGCTGAATCCAGAGGAACACGACTTCCTGGTGCTGGGTGGCTGTATGATGTGAAGCTGACAGCTTATTCATCATCTCAGTTACACAGTGGCCAGAAGCTGGGCACAACCCCTGCCAGCAGGCGACAATAGTTCCTGGCAGGTGTTCTAAGTCTTAGAAATACCTACATCAGATACAGAAAATGATTAATTATAGATAGAATCACTATGGCTAGATGTGGGGTTTCCTGCAATTAACTTTTAAAAATGGTGGTTTTACCACTGACTCAAAGAGGCTGTATTGCATTGTGAACACTTACAAAATGCAGTGACCCTGCAACATGTAAAGCTTTCTCAATATAAGAGATGATTTATAGTTCTCACTAACAGGTCTTTAAAAGACAGATAAAGATACTCAATAGGCATTTTAAGATGTATGTTACTGGAATGCAAACAATTCAAATTTCACTAACATTTTAAACCCATTTCTTTTGCAATGCAGTGACTATGCTATGCATATATAAATGAATGTCCCTTTAGAAATATTGTGCCCTTTTGCTAACCCAGATGTCACATGTGTGGCTCATCAAGTAAACAGGTTGCCTTGTAAATATATAATATATAATGATATGAGGTTTGTTCATTTGCATAGATTTTAAATATATTTGCCATAAACATTTCCCAGGTGAATACTAAAAAACATATGATAATTTTAATGCTGAAATTAAAGGGAACTATTGTAAAACTCTAGACCTATAATCCCAATAACACATAATATCACCATTTTAATGTATTTCAGTTTTCTAAGCATCACAGTTAAATGGTTAGGTTGGGCCTTCTCTGCTTCTCCTTTCATTATACAATACATATACAATTCTTTGATATATATTAGCTTAGTCTTTCAAAGAACAAAACCATTTTTTTGCATAAATGGAATTTTAACCACATGCTAACATAAAAGTTTCATTTAAAGACACCAGCTGCCATTCTGCACAGGTTTATTCATCTGGGACTTTTACTAGGTCAACTTAATACTTGACTACTGGTTATTATCTCATCAGTCATGAGGGACAACCTATGATCTAATTGCCGAGCATTTATGTTGCTCGGCAACCATAAATACAGAGTAATAATCCTTAAAGGGATAGTGTAAAATTCCATGCCCCCGTAGTGAAGTAAGCGTTATTTCCCAGAGCGCCCTGTGCTTTTTAATTCAGAGAATAAAATGCATAATGAATAATTAATTATCTGCTTGGAGGCACAATAGCTGCCTACTTTTG
This sequence comes from Bombina variegata variegata, assembly GCA_905336975.1. NCBI lineage: Eukaryota > Metazoa > Chordata > Amphibia > Anura > Bombinatoridae > Bombina > Bombina variegata. Next base: position 2,114 of record CAJPDP010560641.1, read on the forward strand.
AATATTCATCACTGACATTATTAATTTACTACAAATCCCAAGGAGCGGCGGGATAGGCTGTTAGCTTAGCTGGAAGACTTACAGATCATACTCTGCGAGTAATGCTAACAAACTTTAAAAGCAGATACATTTCCAAAAGTTTTATGTGTTTTCTATTAAGAAATGGATTATAGCTGCATAGCAAACCAGGCAAAGAAAAGAAAGAACAAGTAAAATCAACAAAAAATGATAGAACTGATGGTGATTGGTACAGTTTTACTAAGGTCAGAAATCCGTGGGGAGATTATACAGCCTTCAACATTAAAAATTGGGAGAAGATTTGTTCTATCCATTAGAAATAATAAAAGTTACAGAGAGACATGGATTTTGACGGCAGATAAAAACAATCCAATTAAGTCTTCAAAATAAATTCTTTCTTAAACTTAAATTTAATTAATTTTCAAAGGGAATTTTTTTTTTTTTATCAAACTTCAGGTAGACAGGTTCTCAAGCAGAGAACCTGTCTGCCCACAAATGCCACTTGCCATGCAACATTGCTTGGTGGCATTTAAAGGGACATTAAAGTAATTTATAAAAAGCATATGATTTTAACCCCTTCATGTCGGGGGCAATTGCTTAGATCGGAACGATGTTTCATTAGCTAAAAGAAGGAGGCTGCAGTATGCTCCTGTATATCAGCCGGGAATACTTGAAGGATGCGTCTCTGTGACGTACCAGCAGTGTTTTGAATGCATGAATGTAATCTGTGCTGTGGCAAAGAGAGCACTTTTCAGGGAATATTAGCCATAGTTTTTGTATAAATTTATCTTAGTAGTACTTTAGTATCTCCTTTAAATATGTGACCAATATTGAGTTGGTGCAGCGTTTTAGTAACCGGGATAATCTTTTTTTATCTTGACGCTTAATAAAGCAGGATGTTTTATTAAACCAAGTAGAATATTTACTTGTTTCCTATTTCTTTTTCTTCTGTCATTCTTTTTTTCTTTTTTTAATTTATTATATTTTTATTATCACCTGCAAACAGACAAACCATTCCTTGGAGACAGCTACTAATATCTCTGCGGTTTATGTTAAACAAAACCGGCCCAAGAACTGATCCCTGGGGCCCAGTAATAGTGAGATCCTCTCCTCTGGATGCACGTTGTAAACTAAAACACTCTTACATCTATCCTCAAGCCAACGTTCGGATCATTGTTGCCCAAATTTTTATTCTAAATGAATGTTGCATGTTTGCAGAACATTCAGCATTCGTTTTTGAAGGTGTTTTCGCTGTATTGAAAGTATCATTCAAACATTTGAATATTAACAATTTATTTTTTACTCCAATTTTCATATAACTGCATGTAATAGACACTACTATAAATAATAATATGCACAGATACTGATCTAAATATCCAGTATAAAACTGTTTAAAAACTTACTTAGAAGTGCAGAGTTTAGCACTGTTGAAAATGTTAGCTGGAACACCCACTGAAAGTGGTTGTATAGCAAAAAGAGAAGACACTCCCCCTTCCGCTGCATATGAAAAGACTCTTTACACAAACAGGAGCAAGCTGGAGTAGGTATACTTCTAAAACTTTGGGGCTTGGTTAGAAGTTTTAAAACCTTTATAGGCTATATAAATGGATCATCTACAAAACATTTATGCAATGAAAAATCTAGTGTATAATGTCCCTTTAAAGGGCCATTAAACGCAAAATAAAAGTTGAATTATTCAGATAAAGCATGCAATTTAAAAAAAAAAAAAAAAAAATCCACTATACTTTCATTATGAAAACATGCCCATTATTTTTATAGGCACCAGCTCCTGCTGAGCATATGCAAAAGTGCACATTATATACATTTTGTGATTGGCTGATAAATATCACATGATACGGTGGAAGGGAAAATTGGATTTATTTTTAAATTTGCCAGAAAATAGTCTACTGCTCATTTCAAGTATGTCCAATTGTATTATCGTTTTATTGTGTATTTGTCAACTATTGAAATCTACTGTATTTAGTGTTTCATTAATACTAATACATGTTAACATTTTTTATGGAAGAATGCATGCCAAGTATTCATTTTACTATTCAATGTGAAAGAATGGATATTCTCTTAACTCGACAAATGTTTTTACACATTACTTCAGTTTATTCTTTCTCTGTAATTAAAATATACACAGAAATATATAAACTTCATAGTCATGCAAACTCTTAACTTAAAAATCCTCTAAATGGTGGAAAACCTGAATCTTGTACTAATAATATAAGCTGAAAGGGGTTATGTTTATTAGTGTATTCATGGGTTCACACAGCTAATAATTTGCAGATCTGTATTTCTAAATGTTTCTCAGTTTTTTCACTCTTACCCTTATTGGGCTTTAACATAAAAAAAATGATAGAGCTCATTTTAATAAAAATATACCTACAATGAATAAATAATTAGCTCCATGGTGAGGATTATCTTTATAGCACATAAAACAAGCGTGATATTTTGTTACAAATGCGTTAAAAAAAGCTCACTACATCTCTCGAACTGAGCCACTATATTGTAATGTTCAAAGCCATAGTATGTTATTACCCTTCTCAAATATGCAGTAAAAGTCTAATGATAAATACATGGCAGAGATTCTTGCTCAATCTGACATGGCACAACGTTAATACAAAGTGGCCTATAACGGAGTGTTTTAAAGAAACATTAAACTGTTCAGTACAACTACAATTACTACTCGCTATAGTACTGCATTTCCTCCTATACCTGCAGCTCTCTTTAACCCCTTCACTCCCTTAGGACTTTCCATGCCGTACTAACTGTGCTGGGCTTTAGCATGGTCATTTGGCTGTACTAACTGGGATCGGCTTCCTAACTGGGATCGAGGGCTGGAGGGCGTGCCTAGCATCATAGGTACTTTCTCCTGACCCTATCCCATCATTGAAATCCCACGATCACATGAACAATCGTGTGATTTCAATTTTTACTTATAAGGATTAAAGTTGTTTTCTTATTTGAACTCATTACATAATCCAGCTTCTAAAGCTCTGCATTTTATACTGGGTGCGCCATCTTGCAGCTCACATATTGTTGTATCTTGTGACAAAAGTAGGGCACTTTCACAGATCTGGCATTTTGACACCTTGCGCTTCAGTTTACCTCACATAATAGAAGGCAGTAGTGATACATTTTTAGGGTTTTTTCTGCACAATTTTAAAGTTACATAACAAATATAAGCTCCAAGATGGCGGCGTCCAGTGTGTGAAGATGCAGAGCTTCACTAACTAATACTTGTAAAGGATTAAAATTAAAGAAGGACTTTTAAGTAATTTTATAGTAGCTGTTCTCAGCAGTTTAACGCCCCTTTAAGACAATGGAATTCTTTTTCACTTTTGCATTTGGCAGGTAAAGGGTAAAAAGCCTTTTAATGTTTTACAATAAATGGACATAAAAGTGAAAAAAAAATAAAGATACCACAAGAACGAAGAAAAATTGATAATACGAGTAAATTAGAAAGTTGCTTAAAATTGCATGCTCTGTCTGAAAGAAAATAAATCTGGGTTTCATATCCCTTTAACCAGAATGTGTTTTATTAAATTATTATATTTTTTACATATATACTAAAATGTGTTGAGCACAATTCAACATAATTAAAAGTATATTTAAAGGGACATGAAACCCAAACAACTTTCTAAATTACTTCTTTTAAAAAAAGTTCTTCTTTCTCTTGGTATCGTTTGTTGAAAAAAAAGCTCAGGAGTGTTCACGTATCTGGCTCGCTATATGGAAGCAATTTTGCCGGCATGTTATCTATTTGCAAGAACACTAGAAGGCAGCCCTATTTCCTGCCATGTAGTGCTACAGACATCTACCTAGGTATCTCTTCAACAAAGAATACCATGGGAACAAAGCAAATTTTATAGTAGAAGCAAACTGGAAACATTTTTAAATTGTATGCGCTGAATCCCAAAAGAACTGAATTACAAAACCAATTGTTGTGTTTCGTATCCCTTTAATGTTTAAAGCATTTAACTTATAAATACTGTATGTTCTAGTTCTGTTATACCTTTTAATACACAGTGGGAAAACTGTGTTAAATTCCCTTGGCTGACACTTATAACCTTGTTGTGCCTTAAGCACAGAACAGAGATTGTTAGCTATTATTTTAATATGCATGGTAATCCTTAAAGGTGATATTCCCTGTATGCTAGTTTTAAGGATACATGTGATTAATGAGGCTGCCATTGTGCATTATACAATTAGACAACAAGAAAAGCTACCCGCATGCAAAATGAATATTAAATTATATATTGCTAATAAGTCTGTAAACCTTTTCTGGTGAACACAAGAATGATGCTAACCTCACAGGGCAACTATCAAAGCACATAATAGAAAACATTTAATCTTGAAAATAACAAAATGATCAAAGATTGAAAAATGATGCTACTTTATAATGAAAATTATTTCACCAATGGTTCCATAATGAATCCCCTTTTTTCAAATGCTTAAAACACTCAATGGAATGAATATTTACTTAAAGGGACATAAAACTGGTTGAGATCTGTGCATATCCTAAAAGGGCTAATTAATTAAAAATTGTTTGCATAAAAAAATTGTTTAAAAATTGCTGGCAAGTATTTTAAAATAAAAATAAGCAAAATTAATTACATAGCGAAGTTGCCTGGAGCAGCCAACTCCACACACCCTTATTAGTGTTTAGACACAGGCATTGTATTTCAACTGAGTTCACAGCTTTCTAGGCATGCTCCAGCAGATAATCCTTATGCACTTTTGCATTCTACCAAAGCAACAATAGATACAGCCATAGATGGAAATGTGTGGGGGGAGTTAGAGCTTTACAATTTAGAAACTAAAAAGAAAGGGTAAATGGGGAGGCACTGCAGTATAAATCTGCAAATAAAGTAATTAAAGTACATATTATTATATTTTGTCTCTATCCCAACTTGTTTTATGTCCCTTTAAAGGGATATTAAATACAATTTTGTTCTTTTGTGATTTAGATAGAGCATGCGATTTTAAGCAACTTTCTAATTTACTCATATTATCATTTTTTTCTTCATTCTCTTGGTATCTTTATTTAAAAAGCAGGAATGTAAGCTTACGAGCCAGCACATTTTTGATTCAGCACCTCGGTAGCGCTTCCTGATTGGTGGCTAAATGAACCCACTCTCACGCAAACCCAGTTGCATATTTTCTTGTGCACTAATCCGACATGAAAATATGGATATTTCACATTGTTCTTTGCATAGAAGAATATGTTCTATTTATTAATAAATATTTATATATGTATATAGATGATTATATAGATATATACAGATATATAGATATATAGATGATTAATTATAGATACAGATATATTTAGATATATATAGGAATATCTATTTAGAAATACTTAAAAGTTCATATTCTGCTGTGGGCAAAACATTGGAATGTGAAGTATTTACCATATTTACAGTAAATACATAGTGTAACACTTTCAATATTGCATAAGTATGTTTTTATCTACTTAACTGCAAAGGGCTCAAATGTACTTATATATATGTCAATATATGTATACATATGTATTTATGTGTTTATATTTGTATACATGTCTGTAAATACATATACAGGTGGCCCTCGGTTTGCGCCGGTTCAATTTGCGCCGTTTCAGAATAACGCCCTTTTTTTCAGTCATGTGACTGCTATTGAAAAGCACTGAGAAGCAGAGTGCATTGATTAAAATAAGGACAAGCCAGTAGGTGGAGCTGTCCGCNNTATATATATATATCTCAAGAAAAAGGCAAAGAGGGACGCAATTGCTAGATTAGAGCTGTATAAGAAGGGTATATGTTTTATATCTACATATACACTATATGATGCCTATTAGGCTAATGGTGCAGACCCATATAATTTTTATACACAAAGTACAAAAGGAGAAAGAGGGAGAAATGGTGTAGATATCACCATTTCAAGCAAAGACAGGGGAACCAGCACTCTTTTAGACACATACGGTAATCAAACAGCTCAAGAAAAATGATTTTAGAAAACAATTTATTAGTATCAAAAATAAGAAAACCACAGATTTTTCTAAAAAAGCAGACATATCACGTCTCTATTAGACCTGCATAGTGCAAAAATAGAATCTTAAATGGACATACAAGAAAAAACACTCATATAAAAAACCTCTGACCGCCGGTCAATGTAAGCACAAGGCGCCAGTGTAGCTGCATGAAAAGTACAGTAAGGATTCTATCTCTTTCTCTTTTTGTACTCTATATATAAAATGTATAGTCTATATGTAGATATATAACATATACCCTTCTTATACAGCTGTTATCTAGCAATTGCTTCCCTCTTTGTTTTTTTCTTGATATATATATATGGGTGCTTCTTACTAAGACTGAAGACCTCACGTAAAGTTAGGGCTAAACATGACATAAATACAAACACAACATAAATACATTAAAATAAAGAAAAAAGGGGGGGGATCCAATGGCACTACTAAAAAATCAACTAAAACTTCCTATAGCTCAGATTTCAGGATAGAATAAGGTAATTGAAAAATAAATAGAGCTAGGGGGTGCTGTGTATAAATTGAACTAGGAAAGAAATTATTAGGGGGTAAGTAACTCACCTAATGAAAGTATAACACATATAGATCTCTGACTGTAATCTCAGAATTTACAGGTTTGCCAATCTTATACATAAATGGACAGGCAGGAATGGTTATTTAAAATATAACTTTTAATAGAGTTAAATTTAAAATAGGGAAAACAAACTTTATGTTAAAAACACTCACACAGAATACATGTGTTGCAATATTAATTTCACAAATATGGTTAGATATTTTGCAACGTGGTTGCCGAGAGGGACATATGGATGTCAAATGATTAGTTTTTTCATATTGAAAGTCATATATATAGTTAGCTTGATAGACTTATTAAGTTGCTTTAATAATACTGTTGCTATACTGCAATATCAAAAGTTTTGCTATATTGGTTTTGTTTAAACCTCAGTGTGTAATCTCCCTGGACTCAACTATAATGACAATAACGATCTGTGATAGTAAGTGAGTCAGGAATCACATCTGTGTGGTTATAAATTCAAAATAGACAATACTATAAGTCACAGTGTTTGAGAAAAATGACCTGAATATATCACCATTCACCAATCCTGAAAGGTTATTATATATTCATATATATTCAGTATTAATTTGTTTGGAATTGTCATTTGGATTGTGTATGGCTTATTTAAGATAAGATCAAGATGTTTGTTCATCTGAGTTCAAATAATTATTTGTATTATGAAATGAAAATCACATAGAACATAGCCTGAATATTGTATAGATTCTTGTAACTGTGAATATAATTGATCTTAAATAATTGCAATCTCAATTATCTGAATTTTTTTTTTATTGTCCGTGGTTTCTTTGTTCTGTGCAAAGATCTGCAGAGGTATCTGTTGGTTTTAATGTATCACTGGGAAACGCAATACTGTGAAATGAAAGCAAAGACGAATGGCAACAGTTACTGAATATCAGAAAATGTGAATATAACAGAAGCTACTAAATAGCAAAGTGTGTAATTCTTAGCAACTATATTGACAGTTGTCTGGCTCTTTATGATAATGTTACCAGTTGTTTATTTTATACATAATGCTGTGAAACAATAACATAAAGAACTAGCATGAGCTGCTTAGTGATAGAGCGTATAGATGTCTGGCATTAGGACATATATCTCAAAGGCATCTGATGGTTTTGTGTGTATAAACGAAAATCATTATGTTGTAAAATAAAATCAAAGAGGTCTGGCACAAGCTTTTGAGTATTAGAGCATACAGCTATTTCAACTGAAATTGACAGTCATGTGACTCTTTGTGATGATGTCACCAATTATTCATTTTTGCTATGCAAACAACTGCAGTTATTTGTTGATTTTTACTCAGTAAAGTAAGTAAAACTTTTGATATTGCAGTACAGCAACAGTATTATTAAAGCAACTTAATAAGTCTATCAAGCTAACTATATATATGACTTTCAATACAAAAGAACTAATCATTTGACATCCATATGTCCCTCTAGGCAACCACGTTGCAAAATATCTAACCATATTTGTGAAATTAATATTGCAACTCTATTAAAAGTTACTATTTTAAATAACCATTCCTACCTGTCCATTTGTGTATAAGTTTGGCAAACCTGTAAATTCTGAGATTACAGTCAGAGATCTTATTTAAGATCATATTATTTTCTAATAAACTTCCTGAGTGCTATATGTGTATACTTTCATTAGGTGGGTTACTTACCCCCTAATCATTTCTTTCCACATTAAAATAAAGGGTTACACTCATATATACACTATACAAAAAAAATAATTCATACAAAAATTAATAAAACTTTTTTTATAAGGGTTAAAAGGTATATAGGGCTTGACATTTTTAGTGGTCCACTAGTCCTGGACAACTTAGAAATTGCAGTGGATTACTTAGAAATTTGATTTTTTTTCTGTTTTTAACATTGAATGGACAAGTAACTTCTTTCCTCTGGGCTTTTTCCACCCCTGTATGTATATACATTTGATATATATGAGCCCTTTCCACTCAAATACCTTAAAACATAAAAAAAAAAAAACATTTTAATTTAATTTTAACATTTAATATTCATTTTACTGTACATTCAGTGGATTTTTTTTACATTGCAATGTTCTTCATAAACAATATACAAAAAGTCTATGGGGAGAAGAAGAAAACAATGTCATGATATCCGAAGTCCAGAAATTAGCATGCGTAGGTTTTTACTCACGGGCAAACCATTTACTTTCAACTTGTAATATGCATGCTAACCCTTGTATGTCAAAAGTTTACTTCTGGCGGTGTTTACGTGCGATCAAAAGCACTAAATAGCACACCACTTGTAATCTGGCCCATAATGTGACAAAGATAATAGCAGACAAAAATGTATGCAATATAAAACACATTTTTATTAGGTAAAACACTAACACAACAGATCTACAGACTCGCACCTCACTCCCCAGCAGACAAACAAACTACATGCACTTCCCACCCTATTGTTTACTCATTTATATAACCACTCCTTGTATTGATATGAGGTGCAATTGTCTCTTCACCTGACAGGAACCACCATGCAATACTGCTCTGTTATCTCTTTCTGCTACACCTTTCATATATCCTCAAACCACCATACTTCAAACACAATGTCTCTGATTTTTTCCCCTCTCCTCCTGTGGCACATATCATTTTCTCACTTTGAATGTAAGCTTGAGAGCCTTTCAAACTGTAGCTCACTTTGTATAAAAGTGCATCTTCTACTGATTAATTCTCATGAGATTTCATAGTAAACTTCCTTAAACTGAATAGGGAAATAACATGAGTATGCATGAGGTACGCTCCCTAGCAAGTCCCAGAACAGGCATACTGATTTGCTGCTTAAAGTCCTTTACAATGGGATGTGAATACTTAGGACATTTTGAGGCAAAATATCTTCCTTTTTTACATAGAGATGTTCAGGTGATATTTTCTAATCAGCCTTTTACCGCTATGCTGCATCACTTTCAAGTATTTTAACATTTGGGTATGATGGCCCTTTAACCCCTTAACGACACACGTCGTACAGGGTACGTCTTACACAAACTGGTCTTTAAAGACCAGCGACATACCCTGTACATCATCAGGGGTTTCAATTGGCTGGAAGCGATCCTCATAGCGGGTACAATTGTGGGGTGGGGGAGGGAAGAGGGCTGTTTGGGAGAGATCAGGGGGTGAGATGTGTCAGGTGAGAGGCTGATCTCTAAATTTAAGCTAAAATTAAGCATAGATCAATACTTTGGGTTGTCTACTACACTACCCTAAAGCTGAAATTAACCCTACAAGCTCCCTACAAGCTACCTAATTAACCCCTTCACTGCTGGGCCTAATACAAATGTGGTGCGCAGCGGCATTTAGCGGCCTTTCTAATTACCAAAAAGTAATGCCACAGCCATAAATATCTGCTATTTGTGAACAAAGGGGATCCCAGAGAAGCATTTACAACCATTTGTGCCATAATTGCACAAACTGTTTATAAATAATTTCAGTGAGAAACCTAAAGTTTGGGAAAAAGTGAACAATTTTTTTT
>CAJPDP010560771.1:0-10631 GCA_905336975.1 Bombina variegata variegata
GTGGCATTTGAGAATAGTTTATATTTCGCTGTAACATTTAACAGTAGCACACCACTCTTCCAGCACATTGCGCATGCGGGAGACATAGGAAGGCGCATGATCGACAGGATCCTGTAGTGGAAGCTTTGGGAGAGACGTCAGAAGGAGGGGTCAGGTGGCCATTTCAAAACGCCCAGATGAGAACTATTAAGTTTATTTACTACAAAAGTTTATTTAGATGAAAATTGGGCTACATTTGGCTGTACAAATCGTTAATTAACTAATCTAAATCAGTAAAAGTAATTTTTGGGTTGACTGTCCCTTTAACACTACTTTAGAATTTCCATATCAAAGTCAGGCAAACAACAGTTAGATTGATCCCTGCTTTTCTTTGTTTATTCAAAAAACCTGCTTAGGGACAGTAAAGCTAAATAGGGAAAACTGTGTAAGATTATCTATGTGTTTGTTTCTACATATAGTCAATGTTTGCTTAAAATAAATATGACAAACTGCAGTGTGTACAAAACAGCTGAGTACATAAAACAATCTTCTTTCCACTGCAGGAGTATTGGGCAGGAAAGTAAAACCTATGTGGATAGAAATAAAAGTTATTGCCCCTCCTATATTAGCAAAGCATATAGGTTAAACCATCACGCTAACACAAATGCAGTATTCTGAAATGATACAGCTGATACACTGTGCAGCATTATGACCTGTATGGCACACTTCAAATATTGCAACATCTCTAATGTTCAAGTTAAAAAGTTGTCAGGTCGGGTAGCCTAAATCTTTATTTCAGACTCCTCAGTTTCTCATGATATAGAGAGATGATAGAGAGATAGAAAGAAATATAGCGAGAGAGAGCGAAAGCGATCTTTTCAGAGCCGCATTTATTCCAGTGACAGTGAAACACACTAAGATCTGTGCAAATCCAAATGTCCATGTCTAGTTTTAAGTCAATTAGTTTAGTAAGCGTTAGTGGAATGATAAGCCTGGTCTATATTTACATGGTTTGTTAATATGAGCTCAATGCAAGTGCAAATTTAATACAACCAATAAAATCAATTTATCAAATGCCCTTGTTAAGTTAAAATGTTTCAGATATGTTAAATATGACAATTTGTTTTAAATGCTGGAGCTGTAAAGGTAACCGATAGTGTTTATTTAGAAAGTGTCTTTAATTTGGGAATTTTCTGCAATAATATTCAAAGTCTGTTCTGGGTGACTAACTCATACTCAGCAGGGAAATGGGAAGGAATTGATTCTGCTTCAGTGTTATGTAGTAAGAATCTTTCAATTACACACACCAGGGTCCATGCATCAAGCAGAGTGTATTAATGCAATATCGCCTTTAAATAATTTAGTATTCTATCCTCTTGCAAACTGCATCAAGTCACGGAATCTTTTTATTTGTTGTATAATTTCTTTAGACTTTAAGACATTTGGGTACTGGTGACATTGTAAAGTTAGAGAATAAGGACATCACAAAACATTCATACATACAAATCAGACAGAAATAATAGTAATACTGAGGCAGTTTTTTTAAACATCTCACATCTATGGTTAACTACACACAGAGATAGATACTATTGTTAGAAACAACTTTCTGACTGATCTATTTGCTGTGTGGGAGGATAAAAAAAAAAAAAAAGTTGGTAAAATGCAGTAATAAAATGGTTCTAAATAATTCTGGTTGTTAATGAGGCGATTCAGTTATATATTTCTACCAAAAAAAAAAGTTAGTTTTATTTTTTTCTATAAAAAGTATGTACAAAAAATGGCGGCACCCCAAATTATTTCCCCCCAAACTTCAGTGACAGCGAGAAAGCCCTACACACAAACTAATGCTAAACACTGCTCTCTCCTTCCTCAAGTGACAGTGTCCTACTTGGAATGAGAGACAGATCCATATGGCAAGTGACAGTGTCCTACTGGGAATGAGAGAGACAGCTACCTATAACAAGGGACAGTGTCTTACTGGGAGTGAGAGACAGCTCCCTTCCTCAAATAACAGTGTCCTACTGGGAATGAGAGATAGATCCATACAGCAAGTGACAGTGTTGTACTAGGAATGAGAGACAGCTCCCTTCCTCAAGTGACAGTGTCCTACTAGGAATGAGAGACAGCTCCCTTCCTCAAGTGACAGTGTCCTACTGGGAATGAGACAGCTACCTATAACAAGGGACAGTGTCTTGCTGGGAATGAGACAGCTACCTATAACAAGGGACAGTGTCTTGCTGGGAATGAGAGACAGCTCCCTTCCTCAAGTGACAGTGTCCTACTGGGAAGGAGACAGCTACCTATAGAAAGGGAAAGTGTCCTACTGGGAATGAGACAGCTCCCTTCAGCAAGTGACAGTGTCCTACTGGGAATGACAGATAGCTCCATACAGCAAGTGGCAGTGTCCTATTGGGAAAGAGATAGCTCCCTACTGGTAATGAGAGAGACAACTCCCTATAGCCAAGGGACAGTGTCCTACTGGGAACGAGACAGCTCCCTATAGCAAGGGAAAGTGTTCTACTGGGAAAGAGAGAGACAGCTATCTATAGCAAGGGACAGTGTCCTACTGGGAATGAAGAGAGAGCTCCATACAGCAAATGAGAGAAACTGCTTCACCAGAGATAGCAACATGCAGTTCCCCATGTAGAGACAGGTCTTTAGAGCCACCATAAGAAAGAGACAGACAGCGCCCCGCAGCAAGTGAAAGAGACAGTGTCCCTCAGCAAGTGAAAGAGACAACTTTTTTGGCAAGTGCGATAAAAACAGCCCCCCAAAGTTAGGAGAGATACTGCCCCAGAGCTAATAACTGGTGTCATTATTAACTTGACCTGAAATCTGTTTGCAAAAATACAAGCAGGGAACCTGTCCACCAGAGCTTACAATCAAGACTGATCTTGACTAATCATGCCCACTGCTCTTGCAAATCCAAGTGAACAAAAACAAGGTGTTGTCAATCACCCTGGTCAGATCATTCTGGTGTGATTTTAATCCAGACAGGTGAAGAAGTAGCAGTTGCAGGCTTTATAAATGGAGCCCACATTATCCATCTGCTCCTTACATTACTGTGGTATACATGTTGGCAACATTGTCCGGCAGCTATAAGAATACAAACAGGTTTAAGAGACTTTCTTGTTCCTTCCTGCTAATCACAAGGATTTCTTGGTAGGATTTCTCAAGCTACTTTTATAGATGCAAAAAACATACTAGTAAAATGTAAAACAGGCAGCAGCATCAAGCTGTCACATGCAGCGGAATATTCAATAAGTATTTGTTTCTCATGAGCGCCACATCCCCCACAGAGACTGAAGAAATAACACAGAAGGAACGATATAAAGAAATGGTTTTGACGAGTATATCTATAACCAAGTTTAGCAAGGCAGCAATGTTCAAGGGGCTATGGATATGGTATCTGTATGTCATGAAAAGTGAATGATCAGAAGTCTGATTTTTTAATCTTTCACCAATGGTGTTTTTTAAAAAAAAAAAAACTTGAATCTAACGAATGTCTGGTCTTTATTTCTATAGTGTATGGCTTTAATTGTATCCAGGAAGTCTAGGAAAGCTTCTTCTTAATATACATATTACAACACAAATTACCTTTAAAGGAACAGTAAAGTCAAAACTAAACTTTCATGATTCAGATAGAGCATACAATTATAAACAACTTACCAATGTATTTATATTATCTAAATTTGCCTTATTTTCATAGCATACTTTGTTGAAAAGCATATATAGGCAGGCTAAGGAGTAGCAATGAACTACTGGGAGCTAGCTGCTGAATGATGGCTGCACATATATGCCTCTTGTCATTAGCTCACCAGATATGTTCAGCTAGCTCCCAGTGCATTGTTGCTCCTTCAGTAAAGGACACCAAGGAAATGAACCAAAGATGACGACAGAAGTAAATAAGAAATTTGTTTCATTTTTTTGGGGGGGGGGTGTTTATATCCCTTTAAAATGTGTCTCCTGGCAGGCTCCCCCCAGTTGTCACCAAGGCTGCAACATTTCTTCTTATTGTTCCTGGAGGGGGCGGGCGGTTCAGCCAATGATAAGCTTAGTGCTTGCTCCGCCTGAAGATGTGTGACTAGCTTCTGCAGTCATAACACACCGAGCACAACTCAGACCATCAATCCCAACATCAACGGTGGATAATATTATTATTATTAGAGATCAGCTACATATTCTAAAAATATATTAAAATGATGCTATTTCTTACAGATTTACTTTAAATACACAACAAAAAAACTTTGACATTTATATGACCAACACTTATTATAGATAAAAAAAAAAGAAACAGGGTACAAACGTCATAGCTGTTAATACCCCACTAGTTTATGGAAGACTACTCTATGCTCGCAAAACAGAACCACTACAAGAACCATTTTAGCAAAGGTCACAAGCATGAAGCATCTCATTTTATACACATAAAAGAAATTATTAAGAAATGTATCAGACTTGCTATAAAATCACTCTTCCATGCAATATCTTGACCATTAAAAAAAAAAATCTTGATTCAAGATACTTTTAGTAAACCCGACAATTAAACCAAGAAAACTCTCTTTTTTGACCTTTTAATATTACAAAGGGACTCATAACCGACTAATGGGAAAAGGCTGCTACTATTATGAAGTTGAACTGATCACAGCAAGCTGTAAAACAGCTCCTTAAGAATTCACCGCAGTGGTTTTTCTGCCCCCCTGAGGCCATGAAAATATGATTTGATTTTCTATGCGACAGGTAGCTAATGGAAAAATTCACAATGGCATATGCAATAGTCATGAAAAGAAGATGCAAAGGCAATAAATAGAGAGATCTATAGCTTGAAACACAAACAAAATACACAGCACCTTTAAGCCCTTAAGACGACCTTCTAACAGTCACTGACTCCCTATACAGACCATCTGATAAACAGAAAGGTTCATTTGTCCCGTAGCACAGTTAAAAAATGAATCTTGCTTATGTGGGTCTCCTGATATGAATACAAATAATGATGAATTCAAATCAGATTATCCCTGAAAGCAGAATTTTTTAAACCATGAACAGAGAGTGATAACAAGCTATTCATAAGTTAAACCAAAGTCTTTGACTTAAAAGGGACAGTCTAATCAAAATTAAACTTTCATGATTCAAATAGGGCATACAATTTTAAACAACTTTCCAAATTATTTTATCATCAAATTTGCTTTGTTTTCTTGGTATTCTTTGTTGAAAGTTAAACCTAGGTAGGTTCATATGCTAATTTTTAAGGCCACCTCTATACAGTGCTAGTTCATGTGTGCCATATAGATAGCATTGTGCTAACTCCATTGGAGCTACTAGGAGTCATCACTGATTGGCTAATATACAAGTCTGTCAAAAGAACTGAAATATGGGGGCAGTCTGAAGACTAAGATACAAGGTAATCACAGAGGTAAAACGTTTATTAATATAACCGTGTTGGTTATGCAAAACTGGGGTTATGGGTAATAAAGGGATTATCTATCTTTTTAAACAATTAAAATTTGAGAGTAGACTGTCCCTTTAATAACATCACAATACCTGGGAACCGTTGGTGTTACCAAGCTAAAAAAAAATATGTTAATTCAGTATGAGATATATGTCAATGCACTGTCCTACCCAAGTATTTTTTATAATGCACTGTCCCACCCAAGTATTTTTCACAAGCCGTATGGTAAAGACATTATGGATAGCAGCATATGGAAAACAAAAATAAATATACAAAGCACATAAAGGGTTACGTGCATCATATGAAGATTATGGTACTGCCGTGGGTTCCTTAGTACAACTAGATTTTCCCTTTACAGTTCCTCTCTGCACCTACACATTATATAGAAGTTTTGGTTCTGTACTTTTAAAAGAAACAGTGCTTTAAACCAGGGTTCAGCAACCTTGGCTCTCCAGATGTTTTGGAACTACATTTCCCATGATGCCAAGACATTATTTAGGCTGTCTGAGCATCATGGGAAATGTAGTTCCAAAACATTAGGAGAGCCAAGGTTGCTGACCCCTGCTTTAGACTGATCAACTAATAAAAATGTATTTGGTTAAACATGGTTTATTTACATCTTTTGAAAACTTATTGGGAACTACTTGTGAAAGCCCCTTGTTTCTTGATAACTAAACAACTTATTTTTTACATGCTAATTTCTTTCACAGTAATAGGCCAAACAAAAGAGATTCATACTAAGTAAATCGGTATTACCCTTTTACGGTTAACGATTAAAGACGCAGCTTGTCCTTTACAGACTATGTATAGTGGTCATCTTACTCAAAAGATATTAAGATGCCCCATGAAAACTTTCACCATAGATGGCTGATGTCAAGGACCCCAACAGATTTGATACTAAGATTTCCTTATAAAAGAATGGGCTTACTAATAGGATAGGAAGGGAACATATAGAACAGTGAAAAGCAGTGTTATTTAAAGAGCTATTTATGTGGCCCAGGTATCACACACACAAGTATCTCAATGTTCCAAATGGTCTAAAGGCAAAAGATGAAGTGCAGTGTGACAGACCTAACTGTCCCTATTTGAGAGAGACAGTCCCTGATTCTGAGCTCTGTCCCCCTGTCCCTCTGAGACAGTCCATTGTCCCCATTTGCAAAAGTATTCTTAGCTCCACCCACTTACCACCCAGACACGCCCACAAACTGTGCAGCCACACCCACTGACCACCCAGACACAACCCCACCCACTAACAACCCTTTATACCACCCTCCCAAAACAGTTCCAACCACAAAATGGTGAAGGGTCCTCATCAACCTCCCTGATACCCACTCACTAATGTTAGGGGGTATGGTGTGATATCATCACATAGTATGCTGGGCAGAAAAGTGGGTAGTTTTATTTGCAATATTTATTTACTGCATAGAAGTTGCTTAATTTATTGCATTTTATTAAACAGACTGTAACCCAATGAGATATTTTTTTCAGTCTTGCAATAAGTTAACATAGTGGGTTAATTTTAAAAGGTTTTGAATCCATTAACACCTTGTTTGCTGATTTTTTTTTTTTTTTTTTAATAGCAGCTAAACATCCTCATTTTGAGGAGCCAAACCATACCTAATATTGGAGTAGACAAGGACAGATATGGTCATTATGCTAGCAAAATAACCATTTGCTTGCAGTTTCGTATCTAATACTCTCTACTGGAAACAATTAGGTACAGATATGGGTCAGGGTTAGGCTTGTGAACACTCATGTGCCCTTCCATTTGTCAGAATTAGAAAGAAAAAAAAAATTACAGGATAAACATTTTAGCATACATTTTACAAACATTAGTACAAATTCTGCAATCTACCGTACATTAAACACAAATGCCGTTTTTATTTTGTTCTAATTTAAAATTACAGATTGCCGAGTTCACTGTCTTTAGATGCACCTTTTTTTAGGAAAAACATCTAGAAAGCAAAGACCACAATCATTGCTTAGAAATTTCTCTGGCACCATCCAGACCAGCCAAATGTTAAGATGGACGAATTCCAGCTCCATCTGTTTGCGAGGTTGGGTTCTGAAAATATATACATATATCTTACTTTCATGTGTCATTCCCAAAAAACTCCAGCTCACTTTGCCTAGGGCTCGGATTAATTAAGGCACACATAACATATTGGATTTAAAAAAAAAAAAAAAAAAAAAAATATTTTACACTTTCATTCAATGCCAAATCTGTTCTTTCTTTCTAGGATGTTGGTGATTAGTTCCTATTACATCAAAACCTAAAATAATGTTTGTTACATTTTGTGAGTTTTTTTTTTCTTTGCTTCTATTTTCTAAGTGAATTCTGCAATACTAAAGAAATCTACAAAGGACAGGAGTAATGTAAAATCTGGCTCCCCCCCGATCTTAGGGAGGAACCACAACTGGAAAGAAGTATAACAGGAGGGAAAGCTTGACATGTAGAAAACAAAATATGGGTCACTTCTCGTACACAAAATATGGGTCACTTCTCGTACACAGCCATTTATACTACATGGAGGTTTTAGTTTCAAAATTTAAATAAAATGCAAAACTTCAGTTTTGCATAACAGCCAATACTCAAAGCTTCATTGATGGCTTGGAAACAATTATTAGGAAGTTCATTTACCAGAAAAGCTTAAAAAACAAAATGGTACCAGTTTGGAGGATCCAAGGAACTATCCGCTTAGCGGAAAGGACTTTCTGCCTAGGGTTAATCAGTTTGAAATATGAATAATGGGTCTTTTCTTTATCTCTGGCAAGAGGTGGCACAGTCAAGATCCTGTTTACAAAGAAATATCATAAAACACATTTGGCATTGGCCTTCTGGATCAGGAAGCGAGAAAATATTTTAATATGCAAAATGCATCTTAAATTAGCTGCAGTGAATAGATGTCTTGTTGTCAGGAAGGAAACTTTCAAATATAAATTTTAGCAGATTATTCTGTATTTTATAACAATGATTTTAATAAATCTCTGTCGTCAAACACCTTCTACAAGATCTGTATTTTATTATTTAACAGCATTCTTAATTTGTATTTTTAAATTGTTTCAATACAAACATTAAAATTTTGGATATTCATTTCTTACTGATCAATAATCTATTGTTCTACTTATAGTGACCATGGTTTAGTTATACAGCGCAACGGGTTTCTCTGAGAAAATAAGTAAATAAATAAAAAGAAGTGTAGGGAAAACTAGACAGAATCTTGACATTTTAATCTAATGACCACTAGTCAGGGTATGACTAAAATGGAGATTAAAGTTTATTTTTCATTTATATAGATCTGCATACAAAATTATTTTTAATGAAAATCTACCATTTTGTTACAAAAAGTCAGTGTTCACCTTGGATACACACATTTAAATCCTTGTGAATGCTGTTTATCTTACTTTATTTGCTATTGCCAATTAGGAACAGATATAAACAAGATCCTACACATATCAACCAATCACTCTGCAGAATGTAGAAATGTCAGGATTCTGAATTCCATGGAATATAGTCTGTCCCCTCTAGGGGGAGGAAGTCAAAACACTAATTTTTGCATTCCAAAGTTTTTAAATTATGCATAAGTAAATATGTTAAAGATATTTGACTGTTGAGTGTAATGTTTTGAGGGATCTTATTTTCTGGTGCACCACACTGGTTTCAGCATAAGAAGGGGAAAAAATTAATTTTAAGGGACAGTCAAAACCAGAATTTTTCCCCAGTTTTGCATAATCAACACAGTTATAATAATACAAGGTAATAACAGAGGTAAAACATGTATCTATGCCTCTGCAAACTGCCCCCTCATTTCAGTTCTTTTGACAGACTTGCATTTTAGCCAATCAGTGCTGACTCCTAGGTAACCTCACCTACGTTAGCTTAATGTTATTTATATGACACACATGAACTAACATCCTCTAGTGGTGAGGAACTGTAAAAAATGCATTCAGATTAGAGGCGGCCTTCAAGGTCTAAGAAATTAGCATATGAGCCTACCTAGGTTTAGCTTTCAACTAAGAATATCAAGAGAACAAAGCAAAATGTGTGATAAAAGTAAATTGGAAAGTTGTTAAAGTTTAAATGCCCTATTTGTAACATGAAAGTTTATTTTGGACTTAACTATCCCTTTAAAAATGTGTGGATATGTTCTAATATACAGTAGTCATGTGTACTCCAAGCTACAGACTGGTGGTGCTGTAGAAATAAATATTTTTACATCATGTTCAAACATAATTATTATGCAGCTCATATGCTGTGGTCAGCAATCAGTGCTAAGAGAATGGTTTGGGATTGATGCAAATAAACATGAGTTGATAAGATACAGCTCAGTTATAATTATCATCTAGTTTAAGGGCAGAAAAAAATCATTTTGCAGTCAGAAGCAGATAAAATATTAACACAACCATACAAGTCAGTATGACAACTCCCTGAGTTTGAGCAGAAAAATGCTTTGAGCGCAGTTTTTATGCGTTTCCAATCAGGATCTCATTCTCGCAAAAAAGATTACACATAATTTTCATTTTCTTGTAAAGAATAAGCGAGTAAAATGTAACCAAGCAAAAAGGAAGCTTTCCCTCGCCCATATGTCAACTGCTCTGCTGCGCCATCAGACAGCTAGGTTTTCATTTCCTTCACAGATATATCAGAGAGGGGAAGAGATGTATTGACTTTAATATTTTCTGCAACACAAGGGAGGCAGACATTAAAAATGAATGCATTAATTTTAAACACAATTGTTTCTAGTAAGTTTGGAACTTGCATTTACGTAAAGACACAATATGAGATGCTGGATTATGTGAATGATCTATTTTAAGATGCATTTCCCAAAATGACTAATAAAGATGATTTTTGGTATAGAAATAAATAGCAACATCCATTAAACACAGTGTGTGTGGATGAATATAGTATATAAAGACACTTGATGGTATATTAATATAAAACTGAAGAGATAAATAACGTTATCATAAAAATAGGCAAGTCATTTTAGACATTATAGAGATAGTCTGTAACCTTATAGTACATCATCACACCAGCCCTGCATTTATTTTTGGCAATGTTTAATCTGTGTATTATTGCAAACTGCCTTGAATTAAGCTGCACATATTCGTTTTTCTAAGCTGGTGGGCATCCTATGGACCTATGTATCCCACTAGACTCTCACAATTTGGGATCTAAGCCCTACACTGCCTTATATTATGCCCAGCA